>BCLG01000587.1:145687-164029 GCA_001602295.1 Zoysia matrella | reverse complement strand
ATGATGATCAGGTGGCCGTCTCGCGTGGCCTGAACGGCGTTGGCCTCGCTCTGGTGGTGCCTTCAATCCAGTCCCTGGTCGCGGACTCCACCGACGACGGCACCCGCGGCTCGGCGTTCGGGTGGCTGCAGCTCTCCAGCAGCCTGGGCCTCATCTCCGGCGGCTTCGTCGGCCTTCTGCTGGCGCAGACCACGGTGCTAGGCATGGCCGGCTGGCGCGTGGCGTTCCATCTCGTGGCGGCCATCAGCGTCGTCGTGGGGATCTTCAACTGGCTCTACGCCGTGGACCCGCACTTCTCGGCCGACGACGCCGCCCGCCGAAACGACGGCAAGCAGCCTGCCACCGCGCGGGAGGTGGTGACGGAGATGGTCGCGGAGGCCAAGTTCGTGGTGCGGATCCCGACGTTCCAGATCTTCGTGGCGCAGGGCGTGAGCGGTACGTTCCCGTGGTCGGCGCTCTCGTTCGCGTCCATGTGGCTGGAGCTCATCGGGTTCAGCCACGGCGCCACCGCCGTCCTGATGACCGTCTTCTGGATCGCGAGCTCCCTGGGCGGCCTGCTCGGGGGCAAGATGGGGGACCTCCTCGCGCTACGCTACCCGGACGCCGGCAGGATCGTGCTCTCGCAGATCAGCGCCGGCTCGGCCGTGCCTTTGGCCGCCGTGCTGCTGCTCGGGCTGCCAGATGACCCGTCCAAGGGCGCCGTCTACGGCGTCGTCCTGTTCGTTATGGGCGTGTTCATCTCCTGGAACGGTCCCGCCACCAACTTGTAAGCTGATGCTTTGCACTCAAACATTCTAGGAACATAGTACCAAAAATTAACATTCATCTATGTTTTGCAGCCCTATATTTGCAGAAATCGTCCCTGAGAAATCAAGAACGAGCATCTACGCACTGGACCGGTCTTTCGAGTCAGTGCTGGCATCCTTCGCCCCTCCGATCGTCGGCCTCCTCGCTGAACGTGTGTTCGGGTACCGTCCGGACGACAAGGGCGCGAGCGTCCAGCGGGACCGGGAGAACGCCAAGTCCCTGGCTAAGGCATTGTACACGGCCATTGCAATCCCGTTCACGATCTGCACCTCCATATACTCCTTCCTCTACTGCAGCTACCCCCGGGACCGGGACCGCGCGCGCATGCAGTCCCTGGTGGAGTCGGAGCTGCAGCAGATGGATCAGCAGGAGAGCTCCGCCCTGGAAGACGGCGACGGACGGGGCCCCAAGGATTTCGCCCCCGCGAGCGACGGCGAGAGAGCGGTGATTGAGGTTACCTATGATCATAAGGAGGTCCCCGAGACTGAGAAGGATACCGCGAGGTTGTTAGCAAACAGGGAATCGTCGTCATAGGAAATGGAGACTTCGAACTGAGCAAATTTCAGATGATGAATGTATCGAATTTGATTTTGTTCGTTTTGTGATGCTAGTACACCGTACCGGGTAGAGAGTGTCAACGATTGCACAACCAGTATAACTAATTTCTTGAAAGAGGACATGACTTTAATCTGACACTGAAGTAAGCGAAGACATCGCTCTGTGTTGCTTCCACTGTAGCTAAAAAAAAACCAGTGGTAAATCATATTTGGCCACTTGCAGTTCTGCAGCACTCAAAGGGAAAGCTGGAAGTCAACGAAACTAAAAAAACTTAAGCTTCAAATACCAAAAAAAAAAAACCCCCGAAGTATTACCTAAATATCTGATGAAGATCGAATGCGAATATGCGATCTCGATGGCAAGGGGGAACCAGTCAACACCAAGCTCACCGGCTGATGGCCTTAGCTCCCTTGTACTGGCACAGAGCAATTCTACACGCTAACAGCTAGCTGGTCCTAATCTTTTTCTTTTCGAAGATAAAAGTATGGAGTGGGTCCTGATCTAATGTCACCCCGTCTCGGGCGACGGAAACGCCAAGCAGGAGACAGCGTGATCACTCACCCAACTCCTCTACTCAAGCTATCTCACTGACAAATGGGCCTGAGAACAATCGATCCGACCAATAGGAAGCTCCCCAACTGCCTCGCATAGCTCGACAGGTTTTCCTCGTGCCCATTTTGCCGTGCCGGCCCACCAATCTATCTCACTGACATACGTGACCTAAACGTGAGTGGATCCACATGTCATAGAGAGTACAGAACAGTAGCACTCGAACTGAAGGCCGGCAGTAATATAAAACTCCCGCAAAGGGAAGACGACCCCAGATCTCCGGCGACCGCTTGCTACCCCACGGCGGCCGTCCGGGGCCTGAGCTCGAGCTCTAGAGGAGACGGAGCGAGAGAGGTACACACAGCTCGGACGAAACGATGGGGCTGTCGGCGACGCACGGGAGGCGGACGCTGGTGATGGTGAACCTGGCGTCCATCATGGAGCGCGCCGACGAGGCGCTGCTGCCGGCGGTGTACCGGGAGGTCGGCGCCGCGCTGCACGCCACGCCCACGCGGCTCGGAGCGCTCACGCTGTACCGCTCCATCGTGCAGGCCGCCTGCTACCCGGTGGCCGCCTACGCCGCGTCGCGCTACAACCGCGCGCACGTCATCGCGCTGGGCGCCTTCCTCTGGGCCGCGGCTACCTTCCTCGTCGCCGTTTCCGGCACCTTCCTCCAGGTCAGTCAGTTCGTTTGCTCGGGTCTTTGTGGTGGTTGTTCGATTTGATACAAGAACACACAGCGAATGGGATAGGGCTCTGTTTTTAGGTGGCTCCTTTGGCGCCACTCTGCTCCGACATTTAACGCTGATAGTTCATCGATACCAATCGAGTGAGTAGGTGGAGAAGTCTGCAATTTTCCCGCAATTCCAGTAGATATTTTGATTTAGGAGCGAAATTTCCCTGAGAAATAGCTGACAAGGTGAAATTAGTGTTGGAAATAATCGTATTTTAGTGATAATTAAATTAAATATATCTATATTCAGAATACTATGATGCATATTAGTCCTACGATCCAAATAGCTGACAAGCTGTATAAATGTATTTCACAATTATTACTCCGAAGCTTCTCAAATTTCTGACAGACTTCAATCTGCGCTTCACATGTTTGTTAGACTTTATATTATTCTGACTATTACTCACCTTTGTAATAACTGTTTGATTATCACAATTTATGATAATAGTCGAGATTGGTTTTTCAACCACAGGTAAGTTTATCAACAATTCTTTCAACCACTCAGTCTCAGTAGAAGCTGTGTTCAAAGCCGTAAGCTCTGTCTTCGTAGTGGATTTAATAAGAATTGTCTGTTTACAGGATCGTCATAAGACAGCATCGTCACGTAAAGTAAAAACATATTCAATGATGGCCTTTAGCTCATCAGTATTTGTAATCCAATTTGAATCACTATATCCTTCGATTACACTAGAATACTCTGAATAGTGAATTTTATAACTTATTGTATATCTTAGATAACGCAACAGTCAATCAATACTACGCCAATGATCATCTCCTAGATTAGATATAAAGCTACTTAGTTTACCCACAGCAAACAAGATGTCAAGACGAGTTGCGCTAGCTAGATATATCAGTGATCCAATGATTTGAGAATATCTCAATTGATTCATAACTCACTGATATATCTCAATAATTTGAGAATATCTCAATTAACTCCTTATGGTCTTGGTACTATAAATCTATTAGGCTGATGCATATAGATCTCCTCATCTAGCTCTCCATTAAGAAAAGCCATCTTCACGTCCATCTGATGAATGAGAAGACCATGTGAGACAGCTAAAGATAATAGTTTTCGGATGGTAGTCCCTAGCAACAGGTGAGTAAGTATCAAAGAAATCATTGCCTTCTTTCTGAGTATACCCTTTAGCCAGAAGCCTAGTCTTGTCTTGTACTTTTCAATAGTACCATTAGGTCTTAACTTCTTCTTAAACACCCACTTACATCCCTTTGGCTTACAACCAAGTGGTCGATTTGTTACTTCTCACGTCCCGTTGGTAGTGATGGAGTCTATCTCACTATGAACTGCATCTTTCTAGTATTCTGCATCAGGCGATGCATATGTCTCTGAGATGGTTGTGAGAGTATCATCCACAAGGTACACAGTGAAGTCCTCGCCAAAGAATTTTGCAATCCTCTGTCTTTTGCTCGTTGGAAGAGCTTCTTCGCTGTCGTCCTCATTTTCATGCAGGTGCACAAATGACTCAATCGCAGATATGGGTTAAGGAGTCAAATCAAATAATGAACTAGATGGAGAATATGTATCTTTCAGTAGAAAAATATTTTCAAAAAAAAATGACATCACGATACTACAAAAGTGAATCAACTAAAACATCAGTCGTTTCAGATTTTCTTACTAAAAACTTATATGCTGTGCTGTTGTGTGCATCTTCTGAGAAGATGCAATCAACTGTTTTAGGTCTGAGCTTACGCTTTTTATTTATTGGTATGCCAACCATGGCCAAACAGTCCTAAGTGCGCAAGTAATGAAGTGAAGGTTTCCTCCCTTACATCCTTCATATAGAGTAACTTCATTGTCTTTAATAGGAACTCTATTCAGAACGTAACAAGCTATCAGAACAGCCTCTCTCACCATGTCTGAAACATACCGGACGTTCTTAACATGGCATTCACCAAGTCTATTAATGCCCAATTCTTTCTTTCAGCAACCACATTAGATTGAGGTGAATAGAGAGGTGTTCGTTCATAAATTATTCTATTCTGTGAACAGAAAATATCAAACTCATTGGAAAAGTATTCCCTGCCACGATCAGACCTAACTTATTTTATTTTTCTTTCTAGTTGATTCTCCACCTCAGCTTTATAAGTCTTAAAACATTCTAACGCCTCACCTTTAGTTTTTAAAAGAAACACATAACAGTATCTAGTCGCATCATCAATTAAGGTCATAAATTATTTTTTCTCTCCTTTTGTTAACACACCATTTATTTCGCAGATATCAAAATGAATAAGTTCTAATAATGTCGAGTTTCTCTCTTCTACAGCTTTATGAGGCTTACGAGGTTACTTTGCTTGCACACAAGCTTGACATTTAGAACCTTTGACAGTAGGTAACTTTATAATTAAACTCATACTGGATAGTCGTGACATACAACTAAAGTTAATGTGACACAAATAAAAATGCCATATATTAGCCTCAGAATTGTTTGAATCACACTCATGGTTCACAATTTTATTTGAGAAATCTGAAAGAGAAAAGTGGAACAAGCCTCCGCTATCATAGCCTTTGCCAATGAATTAGCTAAATCTCGACACAACTATTTTATTCGACTCAACGGTCAGCTTAAATCTATCTCGACAGATAAGAGATCCACTAACAGATTCTTGTTTATTGAAGGGCATGCTGCACGTTCTTCAATCGCACTATTTTTCCTGAAGTAAACTTCAGATTGACCGAACCAATACCAAGAACAGAAGCATGCGAGCCGTTCTTTATCATGACGGTTGAACCTCGCGCGGTATGGTAAGATGAAAATATAGATATATCAGAACAAACGTGAATATTGGCTCATGTGTCTATCCACCAATCATTAGATTGATAAACAGAGAAAACACTAAATAAGTTACCATACTCAGAGCCTTCACTGGAGTCACCAATGATCACGTTGGTAGACTTCTGCCTCTTCTGATTGTTCTTGCCCTTGCGGTTACGAGAAAATGTCTATTCTCACCGCACACAAAACAGATAATCTCATCCATGTTCATCTTCTTGAATTTAGTAGTATGTACAGCCTTTTTTTCCTTCTAGTTCTTTCTACCAGCGTGCTGCATCATATTAGCACTAAACTGCCCTTCAGGTGCTCTTGGTGGAGCATCTTTTGCCGAAGCATTCTCTTCAACATCAAGACCAGCCAACAAATCTTCAACAGAAATGTTTTGTCTTTCATGTTTCAGAGATATGGCATAGTTCCTTTATGACGAAAGTAACTTGACAATAATGCCTCCTGCCACAAACTTGTCAGGCAACTGATATCTAATCTATTCGAGCTTTCTCACAATGAATTGAAGTTCATGGGCCTGCTCCACGACATAACAGTTATCCACCATTTTAAAATCGTGGTACTGCTCTATAACATATAGCTCGCGTCCAGCATCTGAGACCGAGAACTTATGTTCAAGTGCCTCTCATAATTCTGTGGCACTTTTGATGTGCATGTACACATCGCACAACTGGTCGGAGAGAATACTAAGGACGCATCCGATGAAAATCATCGTAGCCGCGATAAATTCCTGCACCTCTTTCTCACTTGCAAGAGGCAGTGCAGAGGATTACCCACGACCCAAAACACGCCCATAGCTAAGGGCCACAGTTAGACTCTCATTTGCTATCTCTTGAAGTTCACACCACTGAACTTCTTCGGTTTCATCGCATCAGCAAATCCAGCCATCACGAAATGCCTATAAGGTTTTTGAATTATTGAAAATAATCGCATTTTAGTGATGATTAAATTAATTCTAGTAATTAAGAAATATTAAATATAGCTAGATTCGAAATACTATGTATGATGCATACTAGCACTACAATCTAAATTTGTCGAAACAATCGTGATCTTTTCAGTGCTAGTAACAGAATGCACATAAATAACAGAAAAAGAGAGAAGCATTTCTTACAGTGCGGTTGTCGGCGCAAATAGATGCGCAAATACTAGACGAAGCAAACCGTCGATGTAGATGCAGCACGCGACCGAAGCGAAGAGAAAGCAGTCGAACGGCGTCGAGAGGAAGCAGACGAACAGCGAGCAGTCGCAGAGGCGCTTCTTAAAAACCTTATACGGCCTCTACCCCGTGCAGAGACACGTCGATGACACGTCGGCGATAAGTGAGGAAAATAGAGCAACACAGCACTTAAGAGAGAGGAGAATGCGAGAATGGTTGTGTCTGTTCTAGACGACATCTTGCCACTCTATTTATACAAAAGAACTCCCATGTATATGATAAACAGGCTGTCATGTATAACATCTGTATATATGTTAACTAGCGTACCATTTATATGAATATGATAACTAATATATTATTTATACGAATATGGTAACTAGCTTGCCATCATAAGAATAATTACTTACTAAAAATTGATAAGCGAAATATTTTCCTTTCATATGTGAGAGGGGTTTTGGGATTTATGAAATGTTATTTAAAAAACCTTCCAAATCTTCTAACAATTAGTGGGGCATTGAGAAATTTGCTTGATTGAGGCTGTGAACTCCAGAAACTTACTGTGTGTGTGTCACTCTCTGTTTCTTCCAAAGTTAATTTGTGGTGAGGATGTGGAAGTCACACATGATGCTTGACTGGTACTCCTCATCCCTTTCAGTCACCTTTCATCAGTCCAGCAAGAGACGTATTGTGACACGAAAACGAAGTATTTCTACACAACCAATGGTATAGTTGCTGGATTCCAAACCAGGGTTGATTTCACTGATATAGATTAAAGGCAACATAAGCTACTTGTGGCCGAGTTTGTCCGCTTCTTAGGTTCAGATATTTTTTGGCTTAAGCCTTATGATAAAACGGAGTAGTACTGTATTAGCCGTTTGACTGTATTAGCCGTTTGATTCCAACCCTACCAACGCATTGCCAGGTAGCAATCTCCAGGGGCTTGAATGGCGTTGGTCTGGCTCTCGTCATACCGGCAGTCCAGTCGCTGGTCGCCGACTCCACCGACGACGATAACCGCGGCACGGCGTTCGGCTGGCTGCAACTGACCAGCAGCATAGGTTCCATCTTCGGGGGGTTCTTCGCCTTGATGCTGGCACAGACTACGGTCTTGGGCATCGACGGATGGCGCATCGCCTTCCACCTCGTCGCGATAGTCAGCGTCGTCGTAGGCACCCTCATGTGGTTCTTCGCCGTGGATCCTCACTTCCCCCCGGACAAAGCCCTGCACGCCGCCACACCTGACCATAAGAATTCCGCGCTGGACGAGGCGAAGCAGCTGCTCAGAGAGGCGAGGTCCATCATCCAGATCCCGACGTTCCGGGTCTTCGTCGCCCAGGGCGTCAGCGGCTCGTTCCCTTGGTCGGCGCTGTCGTTCTTGTCCATGTGGCTCGAGCTCATCGGCTTCACCCACGAGGAGACCGCCGTGTTCACCACCATCTTCGCGGTGGCGACCTCCATCGGCGGCCTCCTCGGTGGCAAGATGGGGGATTTCCTCGCACAGCGGTATCCGAACGCTGGGAGGATCATCCTGTCGCAGATCAGTGCCGGCTCGGCTGTTCCGCTGGGCGCTGTCCTTCTGCTGGGACTGCCTGACGATCCATCCAGATCGAGTGGTATAGCCCATGGACTTGTTCTGTTCATTATGGGACTCATCATCTCATGGAACGGAGCTGCTACAAACCTGTATGACCACTTCCGCATTTCACCATATAATCTCTTCAAAGGCCGAATTCAAACTGATGAGAACTCTTGCTTCCTGTGCAGCCCAATTTTTGCGGAGATAGTGCCGGAGGAGCAGCGGACAAGCGTCTACGCTCTGGACAGGACGTTCGAGTCCATACTCGCTTCGTTCGCGCCTCCTGTAGTCGGATTCATGTCGCAGCACCTGTACGGCTTCAAGCCGGAGGACAAGGGGAGCAGCCCTGAACAGGACCGGGAGAACGCGGCGTCGCTGGCCAAGGCGCTGTACACGGCCATCTCGATACCGATGGTCATCTGCAGCTCCATCTACACGGTCATGTACCGCACATACCCGCGAGACCGGGAGCGCGCGCGGATGCGGTTCCTTATTCAGTCGGAGCTGGATCAGATCGAGCTGGGGGACTCGCGCTTCGACGACGACAGGTTCGAGCTCTTTGATCAATCGGCGGATGGTGGTGAGAAACCTGACCGGATTGATGCCGGTTATGGTCCTGAAGAATCTGCTGATGCTGATGATAGCACTGAAAAGCTACTAACAAACCGTAATTTGTGACGGGAAAAAGAAATTTGAAGAGTGTATTTCTGCTGATTTTAAGAAATTGTAAACGTGGTGATCAATGCGTCTCACCAAAATGAACAGCTTCTCCGTTCTTTCATATACTTGTGCTACTCCACTGACTTTGATGTACACGAACAATCGTAAACCACAGGAACAGCAATGTCAAGCGGCTTTATTCGTTAAAAAAAATGTTGAGCACCTGTACCAATCAAATGACTATTTTTATTACAGCTTCTGCGGCGAATCGGAGCCGTTCGTAGCAAAAAGGTACATCGCCCACCGTGGGGCTCGAACCCACGACCACAAGGTTAAGAGCCTTGCGCTCTACCGACTGAGCTAGACGGGCTTCATGCAACAAAAATATGACTATTTAACACAAAGAAACACACTAATTATTAAACTCATGCTGAATGGCACATAGAAGATGTACTCTTCCACTCTGACTGGAAGCGCACACAAATCATGCTTCGCAGACACTTTGCCAAAAAGATTTGCAAATAATACAGTAACGTAGCCTTTAGTTATCCTATCTAACTCATCTTCCGAGCCACATCAAGTTGAACTATTCATTTCAGTACAGAAGTAGTTTTCTTGGTCGTAATACTACCCATCCGGGTTATCTGACTCGGCCCTGTCCAGCCTGCTGATCCATCAACGCCTTTTCATCGTCGTCTGCATCAAAATCATCCTCGCTGTACTCCACATCTATAACAGTTGGGCCGTCATTCCTTTCAGCATAATAAGCTCCAACCCCATGACATCTTTCCAATTCAATCAGCTGGAGCTCTGATGCTATCAGAGAGTCCATTCTTGCCCTCTCCCTATCACGCGGGTATGCCCGGTACAGCAGGGAGTAGATGAAGCAGCAGAGAAGCATAGGAATGGCGATAGCTGTGTAAAGTGCTTTGGCAAGGGCACTGGCATTTGATTTGTCACTTCCAATGCTGTCAACCCCAGCTCCGTAGGAGATGGGGTTGTAGCCATAAACATGTTCGGCTAAGAAACCGACAACAGGTGGAGCGAATGAAGCTAAAACAGACTCGAAAGAACGGTCTAGTGCATAGATACTTGCTCTTGATCTCTCAGGAACAATCTCAGCAAAAATTGGGCTGCAAATGAAACAGATAGTTATTGCAAAATTAATAGATTGCATGTACTTTTAAGACATGAAACACGAGCTATTGCTAAAGTGAATGCCTATGCCTCTTTTAGTTATTTCATTTGTTAGTAATTGGAAAGAAAATGAACAGCTAATAAGAGCATACTTACTTATTAGTGGCAGGACCATTCCAGGAGATGCTTAGCCCCATAATAAACATCACAAGCCCATGCAAAAAACAAGAAGAGGAGTCATCTGGTAGCCCTAATAGTAAAAGAGAAGCAAGTGGAATTGCAGAACCCGAGCTTATCTGTGAAAGGACTATTCGACCAGCATTCGGAAAGCGAACAGCAAAGTAGTCCCCCATCTTTCCACCTAGAAGCCCTCCAAGTGAACTTGCCAGTGCAAACATCGTCACGAGAAGTCCGGTTTCATTGTGTGTAAAACCCATCAGCTCCAGCCACATAGGGGCAAATGATAGGGCAGACCATGGAAATGAACCTGTGACACCCTGTGCCACAATTATCTGAAATGATGGTATCTTCACTACAGCCTTGGCTTCTCTCACCAAATCATTCAACTCTGCCCAGGCTGACTTGCGCAAGGACCGCGCACCGTTTTTAATACCAATAAAATGAGGATCCACTGCAAATAGACCGACCAAAGCACCGACGGCCACACTGATTAGAGCCACAATGTGGAATGCAATACGCCAACCAGCGATGCCCATGATTGTGGTTGATGCTAGCATGAGAGAGAACAAACCGCCAACAACTGAACCAATGTTGCCTGTGAGTTGAAGCCAACCAAAAGCAGAGCCCCGGGTACTGTCATCAGAGCAATCTGCCACCAGAGATTGGATTGCTGGTGTTACAAGTGCTAGACCGATACCATTCAAACCTCTAGCTACCGCCACCTGCTCAAAGAATTTCATGCAAACGTGTTGCAATTAATCTTTTACTTAGACAGTCTGGTAATTGAAGACTTGAAGTGCTCTTTTTTTTTTTTGCAAAACAATTGAAGTACTTTAAAAATATACAAAAAACTTTATCTATTCAAATTTCACACCAAAAAATATCTAAGCAACATAATCCAAGTTTTTTTTATCTTTCACAACAACACTTAATATTCGCATTTTCAAAAAAAAAAATCAAAACAGAAAAAAAAACACTTTTCACTGGGCTGAAAGTAATCAAATATTCCGTAGGAGTTTTCATGTATAAAAATATTTGCTGATAAGGATACCAAACTTGGATAGCTGATAAATGGCCACTAGTGTCATGGATATCGCCAGTAGTATCACATTATCGGTTCTATGTTTTGTAACTGAAAAGTAACGGTGATTCAGTTGTTTCTGAGAAACTGAAGCCCAAACAACCATAATTCAGTGCTCGCATTTTCTCCTATTCAGTCTACAATAGATTTCTTACAGCAGATCGAATTTCGCATGTAACATGTCAGGCAACGCGCAAAGGTGCAAAGGAAGTTAAAACTGAACCCTCAGCGCATCAGCTTTCGGAAGTAAAGCGGGAGGATATCAAAAACACTGATTTTCTTTTCGGAGGAACCAAAGTAGGCATCGAGAGAATATACCCTTCAAGATCCATCTGATACCGCAAGGTCCGCAACGCGATCAAGAATTCAGCAGAAAAAGATATTCGAATCGCAGTCGCACCCAATTCTCTCCCATAAGATCAAGGCTTTACACCGGATAGACAATAATCACGGAAGTACGGTAGATGAGTACGGTGGGAACAGCGAGTGAACGGACCTGCGCGAACGTGCTGGAGACAGCGACGAGGAAGGTGGCGGCGGCCCAGAGGACGGCTCCCACGGCGACGACGTGGGCTCGATTGTACCTCACAGCGGCGTACGCGGCTAGCGGGTAGCAGGCTGCCTGCACTGCGGAGCGGTACAGCGTGAGCGCGCCGAGCCCCACGGGCGAGGCGTGCAGCGCGGCGCCCACCTCCCGGTACACCGCCGGCAGGAGCGCCTCGTCGGCGCGCTCCATGATGGCCGCCAGGTTTACCAGCGCCAGCGTGCGCCTCCCGGCTGCCGCCTCCGCCATCTCTTCCCCCGCGCCGGCGCGGCGCGTTGTCGCAGGCTTGCAGCCCCGGCCCCCGGCCCAGCAGTTCAGCTCGCGGTTGGATGGTCTGGTGATCTGGTCCGCGAGGAGACGCGCGGCGCCCCGGTGTCAAGCCGACAGGTTTGCGCGTGATTTTCTTTGAATTGTCCGTCCGAAATGTAGACGTGGGCAACAGGATAGCGTCGTCATCGACGCCGCCGGTCAGGACTCCAGGGTCTCGGTCCGTTTCGGCGTCGATGACTCGTTGGAGGTTCGTGCTACCCCAACCGTCCAGACAACATCCAAGGGACAAAAAAGACCCGATCGGAGTATCAGTTATCCTGTTCAGAGTTGACCCATTCCCTCCCTGCACCCGTCAGCTAGCCGGACATCGCCGGTTCTGCTTGGCCAGCAGCTGAGGGACAGCAGCCTGACCTGCGTCCGAATATTCAGCTGTGGGAGGACGTGGCAGTGTGCCGGCGTCCTCAGGACGCCACGTAGGAGCATGCCACCGCTGGTTATGGCTCGGCCCAATCTCTGGCGACATTTTGGGCTGTCACTTAAAGCCTATTTACTCCAACTCCATGACTCATCACGTTCTCGGCAAGTGACATCTATTCTGTATCTGGGCCCATGACCATCATGCATCCAAAGTTTTGCGATTGGTGGCCTAGAGGTCCTGCAGAACAGAGTAGGGCCGCCGGGGCCCGGTCCAAGGATTTCAGTGGTCCAAGGCTACTGTAGCTTGTAATAGGCGTGTCGTTTGCTTTTCACTTTTCGTCCTCCACGAGAAGGAGGACCCAAAGCCAGGCAGACCCCAACAAGAATCGTTTTCGGATCGTGGGCTGCGATGCGAGGCCTTTTGCGAGCCCAGGTAAAGTGCCGTCTTCTCGGAACAACTCATGAAACTGAGACTTGGCACGAGCGTTCCGCTCTCCATCACCACCACCACCACCATGTCAATCTTAAGAACAAATTAACTTACTCCATTGCTTTGGGCTATCAGAAAGTTTTTACTGCTTTCATCGACGTGCAGCGGTGTCCGGGTGGTTAGACACCAGACAGCGGCAGCAAGTTGCGCGTGGTACGGACTTACGGGTGGGCGGGGCAGGAGCCGGCAGTGCGCCCGGTCCCTCCCCGTCGAGCAGGCTCCAACCCAACCGGCCGCTAGCCTTCGCCTTTTTCGCTTTCCTGCTCCCTCCGATCTCCGAGTCTTCACCGACGTGCTGTGGTCACGTCCAACTTGGGAGGGTGCATGTCGTCTCGACTGGATCAGGACGGTGACCACCCGGGCGCGTGGCGCTTTCCGCCGTAATTCTCGCGGTCCGTGGCGGCCCCGGCGGAGCGAGAGAATTTAGAAAACCAGACGGACGAATCGCGCACACCAGCGCCCGCCAGCCAAGTCCACATATCCGGCGCTCTGCCGAGCCGAGACGCCACGTTTCCCACCGGTTTTTATTCCTCACCGACTCTCACCGCTGGGTTAGGTTTCCGTTTGGCTCGTCACGCTCACACAACCCTGACGCCAGCTACTCCGTAGCTAGCTAGCAGTGATGTACTATCTCAGCAAGCGTTTCGTTGTTTCGTCCTAACTGAAAATGTCCACATTTTCAGGTTGATTGGTCAAGGCCTTTCAGAAAAGAAACATAGGAGTAGCTAATCTACAATGGAGTAGTGCTAGCTCATGATGTCAAGTCGTGTGTTCATGTTTTTATGTCCCTCGCTCCAAACTTTAGTTCCTTTCAGGGACAGCGTCTTTCAGGATCACATCACGAACCCCCCGTCTCTCTCTATCTCATCGCGTGAGACCCCTTTGTGCCTAGCGAACGAGACTAGAGGCAACAACGGCCGCGATATGGGCTCTCAGCTCGGGCGACGACAACTGGGGCCGTGCGGCGTCATCGACCATGGAAGAAAGAGGAAGTGCCCGTCTGCCGGCCGGCCGGGCTGGCTGTTCGTATGCAAAAGCAAAAGGAGATCGCGTCGGATCCTTGCTTGGTTCGGTCGATGTTTCAAATCCGAGCAGCAAGATAAAATCAGTTATACTGATGTTACCCGTGTCGCTTTGGGTCGCAAATCTAGCAAAGATCTGCCGCGCCAGTCACGATCCAATGAGACCGTGATGCCACTTCCCAACCCCACACCAGGATTTGCCTGGTCCCATCCTTAGCTGCAGTGTTTTCTTGCCGATGTACTATTATCTTCGTCGTAGAATCTGCGGTGTTTTTTTTTTTTTTGCCTATGTACTATTATCTTCGTGATAGAAAATATACTCCCTCTGTTTTTAAAATAATGTTGTTGTTGTTTTATTTTAAAAATATGTTTAAATATATAAAATTTAAGTTGTAGTTCAAATAACTCTAATAATAAATTAAATTATATTAAAATATATATAATTTATCAATTTTTTTTAATAAGACAAATGACAAAAGTTGAATTTAAAAATCAACGATGGAGAGAGTACTACTTTAATAGTTGAAATACAAATATTTTGTACTGTCATTATTAGGCCCTTTGGCCGACCGAAACGGTTCCGTTTCTGTCCGGAATCGATAGAGTCACTGCCCCCAAACGGTTAAAATGAGAAAACGTTCTATCATTGAGAATCAGGTGAAACCATTCAAGATTTTGACTTGAACAAGTGAAACAGCTGGAGAGATATTTCACACCGATTCGATTCATCAGGTACCACTTTGCCCCTCCCTCGATTCAATTTTTCAAAATTCAAAAAAGTTCTCTTAAGTTTCCAATTTTTTTCAAATTTATTCTGTTAAGTTCATCTCATCGAGCTATTTGTGTAGATGTCATTTGAATTATTCTCAAAATTTACTAAAATTGTTCCGTTAGTTTTAAGTTTTTTAAGTTTTCTAAATTTGTTCTGTTAGTTCTTAAAATTTTCTAAATTTGTTCCATTAGTTGCTAAAGTTGTTTCGCAAGGTCCATCTTGTCGAGCTCTTTGTGAAGGTATCTTCCAAGTTATTTTTAAAGTTTTTTAAATTTGTTTCGTTAGTTTTTAAACAATTTTAAAGTTGTTTTGATATTTTTAATATTAACACAACACATCCAAAAGTATAATGGTCATTCCAATTCTCCTCCTCGCTTTATTGAATTTGGATCACTAAAATTTATCAAATAATTTTTAAAGTAATTCTATTTCTGACTAAAAATATTTCTATATAAAACTCAAACGCTTCTAAAACTGAAATGTTTTTGATTCTTTAAAAAATCTGAATCATACCGAACACATCCTTAAAACCTGTTCCGTTTGTATGGAATATGAGTGGATTGAGTGGAATGAGGTGGATTCAATCCACAACTAGAGTGTAATGGATTCAATCCACCTCTAATCCAAGTGGATTAAATAATAATCGAACAAGCTCTTAACTGCATGGGTCCCGAACTATTAGAGATAATTTTTTTCGTTACAACTCCTAACGGGTTTCTTTGTGTGGTCATCGCAAAACTAGCGCTCAGCCGACGGCAATCAACTACTGCCGTCGCTGATCGGCGCTTGATCCGTCAATACTCCTACCATGTACTCGCATCCACCACTTCTAACACGCACACCGGCAAACGAACAGTACATGGTAGGAGTATCCCACTCCCTCCCGTGGCCACAGGCTTGAGGCTTTCATCACGGCTTACGCACGGGCGCTCCTCCCGTCCTCTTCACGGCGGCCTGAGGCCCGAGAGACGTTTGCGTTTTGCCAACGCAGTGTCGTACGTAGCGTTGCTCCTCCCGTCCTCTTCACGGCGGCCTGAGGCCCGAGAGACGTTTGCGTTTTGCCAACGCAGTGTCGTACGTAGCTTTGAGCGCCAAGGGGACACGCGCCTGAGCGTTGCGCGCGCTGCTCAGCTCGGCTGACGATCGTTCCGTCCAGTTTGCTTCGCTCGTACCCGGCTCGGGTCGCGTTCACGCCGACGAAGTCCGTGACGCCTGCGTTTCGGTTGTCTCCTTTCTTTCGGGTAAAATCAACGTACACCGCTCGTTGTCGTATCCACATTCTTTTGTTTTTTTAATGGAGGAGTAGTACTACTTCAAGTTTGGAAATTCATCTGTGACATGCCACGCAACGGAAGTGCTCCACCTCCGTACCGGCTGCGAATAATAGACACGCTGCCTGCCTTGCCAGTCCAGAACGGCCATTCCCATCGAGGCGTGATCGATGACGTCGCGACTATGTCATGCGCGGCTCATGGTCTACGAGACCGAGAGACCGGACGACAGCGCGTTCCGGCACCGGTCACCACCACCCCTGACATGCTCTTGTACTAACGTCATGGAGGGGCAAGCTCTCTCGCCCTTCCTGACTCCGGCCTGGCGACATCATACCGGGCTTGACCGCGGCTCGGGCGGCCTGCAGCTTCCCGCAGGGGCCGCTGCCCACATCGCATCGTTTTCTGCGCCGGGAAACGGTTGAATTCTCCGTTCTCGATGTCGCCGAAGGGCGAGTTGTTGCACGTCTCCAGCATCTGCGAGTCTCAGTCGTTTAAACTTGCTTTTTGTGGCATGGATATTGCGTGACATCGAATCTTAAATTTAGTTTATATAGTATTATGTATAATTGATATGAACATTAGTTAAGTAATATCGATGTTATATAGTTTTTTCCGCTCATGCAAGCGGCGACATGCTAGGCTGCGTCACCGTCAAGTATTGTACTAGGAAGGGTGGACGTAGCGTTTTGCCGTTGCTCAAATTAATCGTCCCGTAGCGCGGACTGGCCGGCGCCGCTCCACTCCGCGTGTCCCCTCGGGGATTGGCACGCCGTACGCCCGCGGCGACCTCGCCGCACGGACCTGGGCTGGTGCGCCGTGCAGTGCATCGGCTTGCTGTCTCGGTGGAGGCGTCGAAGCCCACTCCCTCGGAGCCGGAGGGAATGCCAGCCGCCGGAGCCGGACGGCGTCAGTATAAACCGGCCGTGCAGCACGAACGTACCTGCTCCTCGTGGATTTCGGCGGATATCGCCGCGGTTGGACCGTGCTACAGTATCATTTACGAGCTGGATCACTGTTTGGGAAGGACTCAACAGGATTCAGGATTAACTAAAACCCGTGCCCTGTCAGAGCGAAGCCATCATCGTCCGGCGACTCCGCTGGAGCCTCAATAGCATCCCTGATAAAAGAGAATTGCTACTGCCGCGGCGAGTTAGTACCACCTCACTAAAGTGACGCGGCCGGCATTTACTAGGCACGGAAACTATGACGACCTGGCAACGGCGAGCCCGCCGGCCGGCCGGGTAGCTCGCGCTGGAGAAGTGGTGTGTTCCGCTCGCAGCTCGGGCTCTCTGAAAAAGCTCCTTAACTTTAGGGTTTGGCTCGAAATCTCATGCGGCCAGAGGAAAGATCAGGGTCCTGTGCGAGAGATCGTCGTCATCATCACCCGGCCAGCAAGCAGCAATAGCGAGAGCCAGACACACACACACACACACAGAGGGAGAAAGAGAGAGGGAGGTATCACTGCAGCAGAACAGAGTTATTCCCTGAAACAGCCGGGGCGAACCAATGATTCCAGCGTGGAGGAGGTTCACATGCCACCGCTGTCACCACTATAGCTTATCCACTCCTCCCGTCGTTGCACGATCCAGGAGCGGAGCGGCCGAACCCGGAGATCTGATCACCGAGCTGGCTAATCATGCCGTCTTCCGCTGCATCAAATCAGATTTCGTGCTTTTGCATGCGCGCCGTGGCTACGGGTTAGGCGCCTGAGCCTCCGCGCCTCCGGTGTTGTTGCTGTTGTCAGGTTGTAATTACTGCGACCTTGTGTTCTTTATTCTCGTTGGCATTGATGCCCGTGCTAACATAAAAAAACATTAAATTAAAAATAATATATTAAAATTAAAATTATAAGTTTTTTATTATTTGTCCTTATAATAAAATGTTAAAGTTTACATCCATCATATTTAAAATTTGGTAAGCTTTAAAAATTTTTGAACAAATTTTCTTACACTCATTATTTTAATACATCTATAATTATAGTAGAAATTTAATTTTTAGTATGTTAATATGCTGCACATGTATTAATATTTTAATGCCCGTGTTAACGCTACGATTTAAAAAAATATTAATTTTTAAAAATATATTAATATTAATTTTTAAAAATTTTCATTCTTGACCATAAGTTACTGTAGCATTAACGCACTATTTTCTAAGATAAAAATACAAAAGGTGCCAGAACACATCTATTAATTAAGAAAGAGCATCAAGTGGTATAATCGATGCACCTAAAATAACAGTGAAAAATGAATAAAAACTAAAAGTAGAGATAGGGATCAAATAAATAGCAGATGCAAAATTTATGTGCAGTTTTAAATACT
>BCLG01000587.1:90513-106931 GCA_001602295.1 Zoysia matrella | reverse complement strand
GTCAAGGGCCAGAGCTCGCGCGGCACCTCTGCGGCCAGTGCTCGGAAAACTCGAGCAGCGGCGAGGCCATCGGCGACGATGTCGTCGACAGCGAGGTCAAGGTAAGTCTCCTCCTCTCCCTTCCTCTCCTCCAGATCAGTTTCCCCTTAGGGTTATGGTTTCTGGATCTGTTTTCTTTTGGTGTTCTTTTCGTTCTCGGTCTGCTCGAGAACCTGGCTTCGATGCCATTGTTGGTTCTCTTTTTCGAGGTTCAGTGAGCAGATTGAGTAGCGGGGTGGGTCTTTTTACCTTGGGTTGCTGGTTCGGTCGGCACTGAGTAAGAAGACCCCGCCATCCCTCTCTTTAGTCAGTGAAGTCCGCGCTCGAGCGGCAATAGTCGGAGAAAAGGAGAGGGTCTTCAGTCGGCCTTCGGTCGAGGTCGAGGTCGAAGTCGAGGGTGTGACGGCGGTGATGGGGAATCCCATCACTGGCAGCGCACCCTCAAAGATCGGACTTAAAGTTTGTCGGTGGGGTTGTGGCGGCGCAGCGAACTTCATCGTGTGTGCCGCCCCGGCCTCCACCTCTCTTTTATAGCCCTATGCGACGGAGACCTACCAGCCATAAATTGCCTGAGTGTCCCCAATCAAAACGCGATTCAGTTAGTCGTTGGGTGAATGATGAGATCAACTTAACAGAACTGCTAGGACCTCCATGAAGAACACTTGACTTCAGGTTTTGGTGGTTATATCGCACTACTACTTGCTACTAACGCTATCATAAACGGGGCGCATCTGCATAAACGTCGCACCTGACGATTCCACAATTTTCCGGATTCTCGGCTTTAGCGAAGAAAAAGGAGAAAAGTGACTGTGCAACTTGTACTCTGTACAATGTTTTGGTCAATCTTTTGTATAAATAACAAACTAGCAAGTGGAAACAATAATCTAATTAACCATCACCAAACCACGAGCTAGCGTCCAACACATTAACAGGTGTTGTGTACACATTTATGGCCCGTCGTGCAAAGAAAAATGGTACTTCTCCTACTCATTGTATATAGGCGTACTCTTCTGTTTTTAAATTATTATTGTCATTAAATTTTAATATTAACTTTAACTATAAGTTTTATTCAAAATATTTTATAAATTTAAACTTCATTATTAAAGTTAGTTCAATCATAATTTAAGATTTTGCATATTTAAATTAGTTTTTTAATAAAATAAATGATAAAAGTTGATATTAAAAATTATCTACGATAACAATTTTAAAAAAAATAAAGTAGCTTAACAATTGGTGTTTAAAGAAGGAGAGGACCAAATCAGTGGTGCACTAAGCACTAGCGGTGAGGGTAATGGGGCCGCTGGCCCGCAGCCTCCTTCACCGTCCGTCAGGGTTCTTCATTCTTCAACATCAACTACTCCTCCTCTACTTTCCAACCATGTGGGCTCTTTTGTGGCCAGGGCATTGCAGCGTGCGTCGACACCGCCCGCACTGAACTGAGACTGTCGCCGAATGACTGAATGCTCTGCTGTACACAGTGTACACACCAAGAAAAATGCTAGTATTGCATACTCTCATGTATGCTCTGCTGTGCCAAGAAAAATGCTAGTATTGTATATTCTCTTCGTTACTAAATTGTTGTCACTATTAAATTTTAATATTATTTTTTATCATTCATTTTGTTAAAAAAATATAATAAATATCTTATATTATAATTTAATTTATTATTAGTGTTATTTAAAACATGATTTATAATTATACATATTTGAACTGATTTTTATAATTTGTTTATCATTTGTTCAATGAGAGGACCAAATCAGCGGTGCACTAGCGGTGAATGTAATGTGGCGGCAGCCTGAATCTATCTTTCTATGTTGCCTATTCGTGGGCCTTGTGGCCCATGGCCATGGAGCGTGCGCTGCGTGCGTCGACCCCGCCCAGGCGCAAGGTCGCGGTGGGGGCAGCGGCGCGGCGCTTAATGCATCGTCGCACCGGACTGAGGATTCTATCTCCGAATTTCGAGTGATTATGTAGAGCCTGCCGGTCCTTGATTCCTTGCAGGTTGCCGAAAAATTTCCATTTAACAAGGCGCAGCAGCAGCCCCAGGCCCCCAACCCGGCGGGGCAACTTGTCTCCGGTGCTGTTGGCGCCAGTGCCGCTGCCAGTTCCCACATGCCAAAGCAAAACAACCAAAGCGAAAGCAACGGCCCAGCCAGCGTGGAACGGCAAAGCAAAGAGAGGCAAAGCGGAGAGCATCAGGTACCGGACTGTATCGGGCGCGCAGGTCTGTCTGTTTATTCACACGCCTGAATGATGAGTAGTCCGGCTCTTCGCGTCGTATCTGGCAAGCAAGCTTTCTGCGCATCGATCGACCTTTTGAAGCGTGCTCCGAAATCTTAAGCAGTGGAGTGATGATATGGAGTGATGGTATGGGTTTATTATGAAAAACAACATCGTTACCAGATTGGTCAAATCTAGCTGCTACTCTCACTCTAAGTCTTTTTTTTTTTTGTGTGCGCGCGCGCGGTACTGGTACATATTCCACTTTGCCAATTCCCAAATAATATGACCAATATTGTTCGGTTTGTCTATTGTGAAAGCAAAAGCGAAACAAGAAGAGATGGGACGCTGCACCTAACACATCAGTCTGAGTGGCCTACAAGGATTACACGCAGCGCGACCAAAATCACCAGATGATACTACTATTTTGCATAGAGCCGCTGCCAGCTTTCGTCCTGAACGACGAGGATGAGATGATTAGTACGTCGCCGTCAGATCGCGCTTTGGATTTTGAGAGATCCGCTGGTCCGTAGACAGGATCGTCCGTCCGCAGGAAAAACGATCTCGTCGCCAAGTCGCATCACAAGCAACAACGCGTCGTACTGGAGCAGCGGCGCCGTTCTTTTTCTCTTCGTTCGTCTCTATCTGATTTGTTTTGTTTTGTTTTTCCTTATTCCAGACGTGACGAGCACATAATATTCTTTTCCCATTCCAGGACGATTCGCGCCGCTCTTGACGGTCCATTTTTCATAGATCGAGGAAAATCGTATCAGGAAGCTTCGTGCCTTCTGGTAACGTACAGCTCCGCAGTCTAGGTGATATCTGCAACCGGAGCGACGTATGAGGGGTGTCATTTTTTACGGAAGTCACGCGCAACTGGGCCAGCATATACGGGCGGATATACGTGTGGCACTAGTATCAAGCACAAGCAGGAAGCCCCGATACGATACGGCAGAAATTCTGGACAATTGCTGACGGATACGGTTGAGCCCTTGTTACCTGGTCATCTGGCGCAGGTTCTTCAGAGTCGTTTGCCTCGTCAACTTGTTCGCTGCAGAGGAGATTGGTCGAGGAGATCAATCCACAGCAAGTTGGATCATTTTTAGTTGCTGAAGCTTGAACAAGTCCTATCAAATTTTCATCGTCACAGTTCTTCGCACAAAGCTTCCTTCGCACACATAGCACAGGAAGCACACAGGGTTTAAAAAATATAAGTGTCAATTTTTAAAACGTTAAAAACCGATCGATTAACCGTCAAATGTTTCTTTAAACCTGCGCACACCCAGTCCGCACTCCAGAGACGGCGATGCAGCGAGTTTTGAAAACTTCAAATCGCGTTAAATCAATCGCCCATATTCATACGAAAGTCATCTCGTAACGTAGGAACATTCAAGATAAGGCATCACAGAATAATTCTACAACCAAGATATATAATTATAATACACCAACAATAGTAGGTTCAGATTACAACTCTCAGACACCTAATTTTACAGCATAATGCAATACTGTCACGACACCACACTGCCGCTACAACCCGTAGAGCAGCAGATGCAACCAACACCTAGAACAATATCGGACTCTGATCGGCCGGAGTCACTGACCAGTGACTTGCCGACCACAGGAGACGCCGGACCCAAAAAAGCCGGCTCCCCTCTCGGTTCTTCTCCCGGAACCGGAACCTAACAGAGATCTACGACTGATGACTGACTGACCGACCGACCGAGATCATCACACAGGAACGAATAGAACATCTACACAAAAGAACAGGATTAGAGAGCTAACAATCCACTAGTGCCCGCGCAGGATGTCAAAAATCCCATCTGCGCCGGCGGTGGTAGTACTAGGGGTAGTAGCAGAGAACTGGGCTGGTGAGTTAATTGGCGGCGAGCAGCGAGTCCCAGTCGATCTCGTACGACGGGTACTTGGTGAGCGCGAAGCCGGCGGCCTCGTCCCACGGAGCCTCACTGAAGTCCAGCTGCTGCATCTCCGGCACCGTCGCGGCCTCGGGGGAGGGCGACGGGGACAGGGACGGCGAGAAGGACTCGGCGGACTCCAGGCAGGACGTCGAGGACGCGTCGTCGGAGGACGGCGAGGAGCAGTTGCTGGTGGGCGCAGAGGACGACGTCGCGGCCGCGACGGCACCAGCCTTGGACGCTTTCTTGGATGCGGCGATGTTCTGGCAGAGCATCTGGAGCTTGGCGTCGACGGAGGAGTGGAGCGGGGCGCGGGAGGCGGCGTTGTCGGGGAAGTTGAGCCGCGCCGCGTCGCCGCGGAGGCGGTAGGCCGCCTGGTCGTACGCTAGCGCCGCCTCCTCGGCGGTGTCGAAGGTGCCGAGCCAAAGGCGGGTGCGGTTACGCGGGAGGCGGATCTCCGCCACCCACTTGCCCCAGTGACGCTGACGCACGCCGCGGTACAGCTTCTGCGGGCGCGGCTGCTGCGCGGCCGCCGACGCCTTCATGGGCTGCGCCCTTGGGCCCAGGACCGACTGCGCCTGCCGCTGCAGGTGGAGGCGGGCCTGGATGTACTGCATCTGGGCCGGGCTCAGCTGGCCCGCCCCCTCGACACCGGCGGCGTATGGGCTGTATGAGGCGGCGGCGGCGTGGTGGAAGGCGAACGGTGAGGTGGGACTGGGGAGCTGGTGCGGGAGGACGGAAGTGGATCCGTGAGGAGCAGAGGCGTCGCGGATAAAAGGCTCGAGCGCTCTCATCAGCTCCTCACCAGACAGATCTATAGCTGCAGCCATGGATCTGAACAACTACTAACACAGACACTTTTTTTTTTTTGTGGATTTTTTTCTGTAAGCGAAACAAGAACAAACCAAACCGAGAAGAAACACCAACAGCCACCGGAAAAACAGGCGGCTATGGTAGATCTACTACCTGCACAACAACAGGGAGCGCAAGCGAGGCGTGGAAAAAGAACCCCCTCTTGGCTACCAACCAAACTATAGCAACTAAGATGAAGAAACCAAGGGAAAAACAAGAGCAGATCTGAGACCCAGGATCTAAAAGGCCTAGGATCTCTCACTCTCTGCTCCAAGAAAACTGAAACAAACCAAAGAACAGGAGATGGGGGGTTCGGAGGAGAGGGCTGTCGGGTCGAGAGAAACTTTACCTGCCGTCGCTTGAGAACTCGCTCAGATCTAAAGCTTACTACCTCGCTCAAGCTCACTGGGAAGGTGGTGGTGGTGGTGGGCGGCTGTGGATGCTGGGGAGTGCGTCGGAGTGGAGGGGAATGGAACGGGGGCGGGGAGGAGAAAAGGCCGCAGCGCAGCTCTCTTATAGGCGGCGCGGCGGCGGCTCGAGGACAGGACTCGTTCATCAATAATACATTCTCGAGGTATGTGTTACGTCGCGTTTACCCGTCCAGTAACCGCATTCAATGCGGCGGTTTCCAGGTCCGGGGGGCGTATCGATGATGATGGCAGAGCCAGGCGAGCAACTGGCCGCTGGGACCGGAGCCTTCTGACCCCACAATTGCGCCTGCGTCGTTCGTGAACGGGCGAATCGGGTGCGGTGGCGTTACGCCCGGGATGCGGCGAGGCAGGCGCGCTGATGCGCTCCGTCGCGAGATCCAATGGACGGACGCCACGTCAGTGACGCGTCGGAAGCTGGGTGTGCGTTGGTTATCGTGATAGTGAACGTGGCGGGATGTCGTTGGGTGTCTAGGTGTTTGGTGTTTGTTGACGCTCAGCGGTTTGGGCATCGCGCGAATATGCTTGACATCTTGAGCATCGTGAGCTCGAGGTCGCTCGCCGGTTTTCTCGCCCGCGGAAGGAGTTGTACACCACCGCGTAGTGTACTCTGAGCGTCGCTCTCCCCACATCCTTCTCGTGCTGTGGTGACGCGGCGGTACTTGCTCTCCTACGTGACGCCGCGTAACAAACTTCGATGGCGAGCTGCCACCGCCGCGACGCCTGCTTGCGTGCCGCAAGTCCGCAACGAGTCCCGGCGGCTCCGCAGATGTCACGAACTGTGGACCGTGTTTTTGGTTTGTCGAACACAGCGTGTCGCCGCGAAGAACATGCTTACTGATGAGGCGCACCGCAACGCAAACGCAAACATGCGTGCGTGAGGAAAAGAGGAACTGGCGCTTTTTAATTTGGCTGCGTATACTCACGCACGCATGTTCGAGTATACGAGAAGCGAACTTTTGCGTCTCCATAGGACCATAGTAGCGTGCACTGATTGCCAGCCAGCCAGCCAGCGACGCGAGCACCTTTTGGAAGGTCGAGCGGTTGAGGACGCCGATGATGACGGTAAACTAATGTCCAGAGATTTCTCTCTGCATGTGCAGCTACCTCGTTCTCGTTCTTCCAGTTCTTTTCAGCTGTGTAATAATCATCATTTTTCTTCCACGATGCAACGCAAAGGAGCTGGAACTGGCCTCCAAGATTAAATAACGCGCACGTCTACTTGTCGCTGATCGCCTCAGGAGTCAGGATGCGATGCAGAGGAAGTTCAGCAGTTGACCGAACCCTATTCTGGATCGAAGCTCTGACCTTCATCAGTGTCCATGCGAACGCCGTGGTAACCCTGAGAAGTACTCCTACCAGCTGGCGTGCCATGTGCGCCGGGGCCGGCACATGCGCGTTCGTCCCTCGCCGCCATGTGACGATCGGCTCCATTGGTGGGATGGTGGCGTTCGTGCGAGTCGTGTCTCGTGTGCCTGCTCCCTGGCCTGGTGATCCGTGTCCGTGAACTCAGATCGCGGCTTCTTTTTGTGCGTTTGTTGTGCGATACGGTGCGAACCTGCGTGCGCGCACCTGGAATTCGTCTCGCTGTCTGGCGGTGTCGTCTCTGTGCCAATCACCACTACCTTACTTGGTTACTCGTGTTCTCGGAATTGCTGTGCGTTGTTATGTCGTCATGAGAGTGAGTGAGTGAGTCCATTGTTGCAGGGCAATCTCGCTTCAAGGAGACGGTGCTAGCGGCGTAAGTGCATTAATACTACTTCTTATCTCTTTTAATTTGCTTGCCACATAAAAGAGTTAACAAAAAAAAAAATGAAGAAACCATTTTTACATAAAAAAATCATCTCTTCGCTAAAATCAAAACACTAAAAAACTATATAAAATATGTATTGAGAGAACTCTGCTAGTTTCTATGACACAATTTTCTATTTTCTTTTATAAAATATACTTCATTCGTTCTCAATTACTTGTTATGTTCACAAGTTTTTTTTCTTATCAATACACTTTTCTCTATTCCTAACATATACTTATCTCTGTCTCTCTTCTTCTCGTTTTCAACCCATCCCACCTTTTCCCTGTCCTAATCTCTCTCTGTGCCCACTTCTAAAATCACAAAATCACAAGTAAAAGAGAACAGAGACAGTATAACAGATCATTAAATTTTAATCTATATAGAAATCACTATAAAAATTATACATTAGAGAGAATTGAGTCTAAAAAATAATTTTTTACTCTTAGAAACTGTCTATGAAAACTTTCATCGAGAGTGCTCTAATGCATAGTGCCCTGCATCGTTTTTTAAAGTAGCCCGTACTCCTACAAACAATGCTACACCTACAAACAAAGTCTTACAAACTACTTACACACTGCTCACATAAGAAATTATTTTGCATGTGTTGGGTACACTACTTATAGATATAGTTTGTAAGTAATTTGTAAAATGTGTTTGGTAGAGCATTTCTCCGAAGAAAAAAAGCGCTCAATGGCAGAGAGCGAGCGAGACGTCTCGTTCTCGGGCGGAGGGCCCACGGTTTAGACCCACAGTTTAGGCCCAGACTGTTCCATGCGGGCCTGAGGCAGGGGAATGGATCATGTCTGCCGAGACCACAGCCAGCCCATGCAGCTGTCTTTGTTGGTCGCTCGCTTTAAAACGGACGGCAGCTTTTTGTTCCTTCTTCCGTCACGCTTCAGACGCGTTGCTTCGTAAATTGTCATTGCGTGGATCAGCTACTCTTGCTTCGCGTTTTTTTGGTTAATCTCGCATCCGAGCGCGAGCAGAATAACTGGCACGTTGCTTCGTAGGAGTACTGTAATATGATCTCAAAATGGGGTTAGACGGCCGCATTCAGTATCAGCTCGTGCCCCCAAAAAAATCAAGGACTGGAGTGGCTACAACAATAGTAAAATGTGAGTGAATGAAAATAGTGGTGAATTAGCACAGTAGCAGAATACTGTTTAGCTAAATTATGTCCATGAAATCACTGTTTATCATGTATTGTGGCGTCGAATGTGACCCATTCTTTTTGGATCCAATGATTGTGAACCTATCCTAATTTCCGCTACGATGCTTTCTCTGAATTTTGGTCTCCACTCAGGAGGACCCTGATCAGGCCGCGCGGTGGCTACTGTTACACAATCCCTCTTGGACTTGAATACTTTGATTTTGAAAAGTTAAAAAGTAAGCTTTTGATGAAATAAACTTAAAAACTAAAAATCACATTCTAAACTGTTTTTTCTAGTTTTTGATGTGTTGAAAAACTAAAAATATATTTAAAAATCAACATTCAAATTTCATTAGACAATTTTTTCAACTAGCCATCAATCAATTTTTCTAAAAGCACAACAGAAAAAAAAACCTCAAACAAACTGATCCTAAAATACAAGCAATGCATGACCTTCAGTTTTCAATATACTCGATTGAACGTGTAGCTATTTTTCTACCCTTTGCTTCTTGGTTGACCCCCAAATGTAAGCTGTACAAATGGATTAGTCTGTGCGCCCTGGATAACTACACTTGCTAACTCATCAATATTTCAC
Source organism: Zoysia matrella (assembly GCA_001602295.1). Classification (NCBI taxonomy): domain Eukaryota; kingdom Viridiplantae; phylum Streptophyta; class Magnoliopsida; order Poales; family Poaceae; genus Zoysia; species Zoysia matrella. The sequence goes on along the minus strand of BCLG01000587.1, from coordinate 97,942 downwards.
CGTTCACCCGTATTTTTTATAGATAGCTTATCGTTCCCACTTGTAATGTAATAACCATACTAACTCTCGTTAAGGTGTTGCAACTTGCAATTGTCTTGCCGATTGCCTGAAAGGAGCACCAAAGGATACTAACTCCATGGCCCATGCATATATGCCGTCGTAGAATAGAGAGCTTTTGCAATAAATCAATCGTGCATCTAATCGGAACGGCAGAGCCTGCCGTTCCTCGCTCTCTGCCGCAGCTCGGAGCGCTCACGCAGGGCGCGCAGCTGCGCCTCCCAAACGTCCCTCGGGAACAACTCAACAACATCCGGGCCGGTGCCTGCCTCCCCGCCAGCCGTCATGCGCAGCTCGGCGTCGTACCGCACCCTCCGCGCCGGGTCAGAGAGCGTCTCGTAGGCGCGCCGGAGCTCGAGGAACAGCACCGTGGACTCGGCGCGCCGCGACGGAGGGCACAGATCGGGGTGGTACCGCAGCGCCAGCCGCCGGTACGCGCGCTTGATCTCGTCCGCGCCCACGGCCGCCGAGTGCTCCAGCGACAGCACCTCGTAGTAGTCCTTCCTGCTGCTCTGCTTGGAGCGTGATGAACCGCAACCGCCCCTGGCCGACGACGTCACCACGGCCTTGACCTTGCAGCGGCTGCTCCGGCCCAACACGGTGGCGTTTTCGATCCTGACGACGCATCTGGCCACGGGCTTGGTGCTGGTGCTCATGGCAGGCTAGCTAGTTTGCAGGTTCCTAAGAAGAGGTACCGATCGAGGCGTGGTGGCGATCGCGATGGCGTCGATATATAGCTGGTTGGTGGCCCAAGGTCGAGACAAACGCGGCGGGGCCGGTGGAACGCGTTTTGCACGGGTGGCTGCCGTCGTCGCCGTCGTCTGGCGACGGACCGGTGAAATGGAGGTTTGCCTGTGGATTGTACTGGGATGGCGACCGAAAAAGATTCAGGCGTATGTATGATGTTAGATTGCGCACGGATTAGGTGATCAAGAAGACGCCGGCCGGCAGCTTAGCGCCTTCATGCTCCTGTTCACATGACGCCATTGCGCCGCTAGCACCGTAGACAGAATGAAGACGAATCCTAAAAGTTTTCCTATTCCTGCAGACTGCAGGGATCGGTTTACTTGACGAAAACAACTGACCTGCAGCCCATGGTTTCTGCTCCTAATCAGAGATCCGGCTCACCGGCCGTCTGGTTTTCTCTTTATCTCAGCTGAGGACCAATCAAGGATTTCATGTATGTAACTTAACTCCCTCCGTCTCTAACTGTCGAAACCCTGCTATCCTCCTGTGGTATAGCAGATGCGCCACATGGCTTCGAACAGTTCTTGATCTACTGGACGACATACGGAAGAACATGGGAGATACATGAAAAATGAACTTTCTTGTCTCTTTCATTCTTGATCATGACTTCCAGTCTTATCAGTTTGATTTATGCGATTCCATCATTATATAGTGTCATAAACTTCCATTTGTTGTCCCCTGAATCTTGATGTTATAAAACTTATATGCTTATACTGTTGGCTGTATGCACTGGATAACGCAAAAGGCTGGAACTTTCCCATTATCTATAAGAAAATCGATGGTAAATATACTCCAGTACATATACTATGGTAATGTAAACTAACCTGTGACAATAATTTTGAATCGGAGTGATTAGGTTTATGGGTCATACAAGGAAAAAGAAATATGGACGAACCTTTTCCCCTGGTTTTATGTCACAGGTTTTTGCATTTCAATCTAGAAAATATACTTGAACGATGAGAAACCATATATATCTTGTAATTACTCAGTACTAATTATCACTTCCGTTTCCATAGAGAATATATATATAGTGTACTCCAGTAACTCCTCGTTTCAGAAAAAAAAAAGTGTACCCCCAAATATTTAGTGGATGCTTTCAAGTATACCAAAGGCCGGCAATCTACCTTGCTCTATGATACTCTATATTGGACTTGCCCCTCTCTCTATATTTTTTAAAAATCTTCATCGGATCAGATAGCAGCCACCTCGACCTGGATGAGTCCGCTATGTAAGACAAAGCACATGAGGTGCACGACTTGGACCAAATCGTAGACAGCAATTTCTGTGTTTTTCTTTTAACAACTCTTGGTGATTATCTCTTCCAACGATTGGTAAATGTATACATTACTCTGACTTGAAGCTTATCTGTTGACGACCAAATGTGAACGCACGAACAATCTATAATGTCGCAAATATAATTTTACACTACACAACGTGATGCTGTAAAACGTTGACAAAATCAAACATGCAAAAAGATACTGGCGCACTGCAACTTCTCCAAGCCTGCCGGTTTCAGTAGGACTGACGTGGGCGGTTCTTTAACCGGCTTCCACCTGCGGGCGTAAATCACGAACCTCCGGCGATCTCGCACCTGCATCGGCGCTTTGACGATCTTTCCTCGCCGCCGGCGAGCACAGCCAGCGAACCCTCCCAAGCTCCGACGGGAAGAAACCGACGGCCTATCGGTTCCCGGCCGTCGTAGCAGAACTAGAACCCTTCTTCGTCTTCATCTTTGTGGCCTTCCCCTCTCCTTCGTTCCATTTGCCCGAGGCGAGTGCGGTACACGAATCCGCATCGGCTTCTCGATCCCACGCTTCACCCCCACGGCTGGGTGAAGTGATTGTTCCGCTTCTAGCTTCTCGTTGCACATGCTACGATGGGCTGGGCTGTACTGTACCGAAGCATGGCGACGAGCCCTTAGCGGCCCAGAAAGTCGCTACGCGCGGACCAGGATATTGACACGGCGGTTTCGGCCCGGAACGTCGTGGCTGCTTGCTCGCGCCAATAGCTCCATCGCAAGCCGCGCGCAGATTTCTCCGCACGAAAACGGTTCCTCCCGCAACATGTGCCGCGTCCCAGAGACGCTAGGAGCACTAGTTTAGAACAAGTTGTTGCTTTCCTAGGTAGGAGTATTTATATCACGATCGTAATCTTACTTGATGAGCCCAGAGACGATGAAACAAGCTAATGGAAACTCTGTCGCTTAATTAGTCTAAAGTGGGAAGGTCACGGGTGTTCGGGGCACGTTCGTCGTCAGGAGTTTGCTCATGAAAGCTGCCCCTGTCAAGCCGAGGCCTGACGCGAAGTCGCGGGGCGTGGAGAAACGGAAGCCAAATGCGCGCAAGCTGCCGCTTTATCACTCGCGTTCAGTGGTCCTTCTTGACGGTCGATGACAAAACGTCACGTTTGACGACTTTGCCATCCACAGGTTCTCTTCTTCTCAGTAATTGCAACGTACTTCCTCCGTCTGAAGCTTTTATAATTTATCCAACAATAATAGCATTTGAAAAATGCGAATGCAAAGATAATTAGACGAGTGAGAAATAAAAATATTGTAATGTTTTCATACCGTCTTTATTTTATATTGGGAGTCGCAGAAATGCTAATATTCTCGACAGAGGGAGTAGAAGTACTGTATTTACCATGCACGGCGACGGCTTCGCCGCCGTTCGGTCTCTCCCTCAGAGCCGCCTCCTGGGAGATCACAAGGGGCAGGCGGCAGAGCCAGCTAGTTGCATGCCAGAAACGTTAACTTGATCGATGCTACTTGCCGCTGCAAGTTGCTTGGTGTCCCGTCCGCGATCGACGGACCAGTTGTCCAGTCGTGTTCGCGGTGAGCAACCTGGTGGCGTGGTGGTTCGACCGTCACGGAAGGCTGGTTTGGTCTCACTCCGTTCCTGCCGATTGCCGAAGAAGCTCTCGATCGGCCACACAGATCGACTTGGCTGGGGCTGTGCTGATCTCAGATTCTCTGCTGAATCTGAGCTGAGCGCTGGGTACTATGCTCTTTTGCGGTTGTCGTCGTCAACAAAAACTTGATCGAGGAGTCATGAATGCTAGCCTGACGATGATTGCGCCACTTGCGAGTGTCACTTTGCGGTGAGGGCTTACTGGCCAGCTACCGGCCGGCCCAGGATGGCAGCGTTTTTATGTTTGGGCAAGAATAGAACACTCCAGCTGCCCGATTGCTGCTGACTCGGACAGGCCCTACCTTAGAATTGAAACCATCTTTCAATACTCCCTTCTTTCCAATTTAAAAGTCATTCTAGTCTCTTTCATTTTTTCTAAATTATAAGTCGTTTTCCCTTTTCTATATATATTTATTTATTTTTGATATATCTTTATCTCTCTTTTTCTTATTTACAGCATGTAAATTGTGTCTGTTGAGGTCCAATCCACACTGCAAGGGAACTCTCTTTACCTAAGGAGTGAAAAAAAATTCTAGAAGAACTCATTGATTCCAGTAGCGAGTTCACATGTTATGAACTCAAAAACCTTTCGAATGTAAAGGCTATAAATCACCATTCACCACTCGATCACCTAATTTTACTGTTGAGCTCACTCATCATGAGGTTGGCAACAGTGGAGTATGGTCACATGAATCCTACGCGGTAGATTTTAAAATAAACTTGAATGTTAACCGTTTATTTACACTAATCTCAATGTTTAATTTGTTCTTTTACTTTCTAGGAGGTAAAAGTTTTTCAATAGTTATTAATTATTGCATTATTTAATTTGAAAAGTAATTAGTCAATTTTGGTAGGTGACGATAACTAGATGTAGCCCTTTTTTGTTATGTAAATCAACAGCTGAGACTAAATTTGTGTTACCTTATCACTTGGTCTATTTAAAAAAAAAACTCTTCTATTTGTGTGAGTACTTTTTATGATGCCTGTAACCGAACATTTTTTTACATGATAAAATGTTTTTAACAGAGATGAGTTAGACTACGTGCACACGAAAAATGCATCCAAAATTATCTGAATAAAATATCTCCTCAGACACTATATATAACAGTGAACTCCTCTTTTTGAGCCTACAAAAAACATCTATATCCCCGATTGTTAGCATTGAAAATTGAATTTTGTTAACTCTCTTCCAAATTGCCGTTTCTGATTCTAAATCATCTTCCTTTTCTCGATAAGATCTAAACAAATTCTGTTTTCTTTCTAAAATCAAAACAATCTAAAGGAACTCCTTTTTCTCTTCGAAATCGATTGAAACAACTTCTTGAGATTAGCGCAGTTTCCTGTCTAAAAAACCACGACCCCCGCATCTCTGGAGGCACATCATCAAGCACAGGAAATCTTGCATACGCGAAGCCTGTGCGCTGAGCTGGGACGGAGGCTTCAGGATAGCTCATCTAGGAGCACATCGACCTGCGACGGAGGCTTCAGGATGATACTGCTCTGCCTCGGCACCACTGTTCCGCCTCTCCGAGCCACCACGTCTCGGCGCCACTGCTCTGCCTGCCGCCATTCCGCCTTGGCGCCACAGCTCTCAAATAGATAATAAGAAATTTATAATTTTAATTTTAATATTTTTTAATATATTTTTTTTTTCTTTGACCGTAGCGTTAGCACAGCATCGATGCTAGTAAGTGTAAAAAAAGAGATAATAACCCATCCCTTTTCCAATACTCAAATATGCACGTGTAGTCAAAATTTAAGAACTGTTTAGCTTTAGTTGTGAAAGTTTTCGTCCTCACAAGTAGCACGAGCGCGGAGCCGCGGACCTACAACTTGGTGCGTTTTCTTGGGCGTACGGAGGCCACCGAGCTGTAGATCATTTGCAGCACACATCACGAATCACCCCTACTTGCGCTCAGGATTTGCCTGCAGCCACAAAACAGGAACAGCACGTCACAACTTTGCACTCAAAGGGAAAGAAACCAACTGCTTTTGAATTTCCATCGGCGCAAGTATAGCCACAACCTACACTGCACCGTGACATGGAAGAAGGATTCTTTCTTTAGCCTCCTACAAAAGGGGAGACTGAGACGAGGGAAAAGCATTAGGCGAGAGGAGAGATGCTGGATGGTGACGAGTGGGAACGACGCTTGCAACAATTGGTCCGTGCATCCTTGGTGCGTTCATCCATGGTTAATGAATCCAGGCTATTGATTCCGGTATAGGAGAATTATGTGAATATAAAAGATTTAATCAAAAATTCCAATGTTTTATTTAATTTATCGGTGATTTCACATTTATATTAATAAAAACAAAAAAAATGCGAGATCACCAAGATCCGAAAGGGAGAGGGACGAGTGAGTGATCGGAACATTTGCTCAAATAGTAATGCTACTAGTATACTCTCTTCGATATTAAATTGATATCGTTGTTGACTTTTATTTTTAACTTTGATTTTTTGTTTTATTCTAAAAATTAGTTTAAATATGTAAAATTTTAAGTTGTGATTCAATAACTCTAATAATTAATTAAATTATAATAAAATATATAATTTTTACCAATTTTTTTTTTAATAAAACGATCAAAGTTGAAAATAAAAATCAACAATGATATCAATTTAAAAATAGAGGGTGTACAAGAGATTCACAGGAATTAATGATACCCAAAAATCGAACGCCTGAGAATCTGATGGATGCTGAGATAGTCGATATTGACAATTTTTTAGCCCCGTTTGGAATGTAGAGATTTTACAGGAATTTCGTAAGAATTTCACATAAATCAATTTAATTTTACAGAAAAAAACATAAGAAAATAAATTTTTTGTTCCAAACAAGGCCTTAACTTCTCATTATATCTTGTCATCATAATAACACCTTTAATTTTAATTTCGTGACAGGATCGGTGGTGTGGTATAGTGCCGACTTCATAGCCGATCGAGCACGTATACAAGCAGTGGCGGAGCCAAGATGACCTTGCGCCTGAGGCTAATATGCGGACTAAATAGTGGACAGGTGCTAAAATCAGATAAATTTGATGAAACTTAAGTATTTTTAACTGATTTTTACCTATTGTTAACGATAAAATATATGTAGGACCGGTGCTGTCTCCGCCCCTGTATACAAGATGAATGTTTTTAGAAGAACTAACATAAGACATGGGCCGATAGGTCCATGGATGATCTAATCAAGCCAACGGAACTTGATGCAGCGGTCGATGCAGATGGCTAGGGGATTAAGCTGATAAAGTAATTAATCAGTCGCTCGCTGGATACTGCTGCCGAGGATGAAGATGATGTGCGATGAGCGTGGAGCTTGCGTTTAGTCCAGGAGGTAGTATTAGCCGGCATGCACGCGTGCGCGTCTCGACGTTGACTCTTCATGCCGCCACCACGAAGCCGCCGCCGGCACCGGGCTTGCTAGAGCCTCGGCGGCGACCGGTGGGCGGAGCGGCGGACGCGTCGATCTTCCTCGGCGTCACCGTGCACTTATCTTTCCACTCCTCCTGCGTCATGTGCTGCTGCCGACACTCTAGGCTGCAGAACGCTGCCTCGCCCCTGCAAATTAATAATCGGTCTTTATAGGCGATCGCGATCTCGAGAACTGGCTGGGCAAGAGCAAGATGAGGCGGCACGTACTTGTACATGAAGGTGTCGCGTCCCGGGCCGAGGCGGCGGCGGCAGAGCCCGCACGCGCGGAGGAAGGCGGCGGCTTCAGTGG
>BCLG01000587.1:0-75199 GCA_001602295.1 Zoysia matrella | reverse complement strand
CGCGCCGACCGCACCGTCCTCCTGCTCAACACGCAGAACAAGGTCGACGGCCGCGTCAGGTGGGCGCTCAATAACGTCTCCTTCGCGCTGCCGCACACGCCGTACCTGGTGGCGGTGAAGCGGGGGCTGCTCGGCGCGTTCGACCCGAGCCCGCCGCCGGAGACGTACGCGCACGAGGAGTACGACATCTACGCCGTGCAGACGAACCCCAACGCCACCGTCAGCGACGGGCTGTACCGGCTGCGGTTCGGGTCCGTCGTGGACGTGGTGCTGCAGAACGCCAACATGCTCGCGCCCAACAACAGCGAGACCCACCCCTGGCACCTCCACGGCCATGACTTCTGGGTGCTCGGCTACGGCATCGGTCGCTTCGACCCCGCGGTGCACCCGGCGACGTACAACCTGAAGGAACCTATACTCAAGAACACTGTGGCCGTGCACCCCTACGGGTGGACGGCGCTGCGGTTCAGGGCCGATAACCCCGGCGTGTGGGCGTTCCATTGCCACATCGAGGCGCATTTCTTCATGGGCATGGGCATCGTCTTCGAGGAGGGTGTCGAGCGCGTCGGCCAGCTCCCACCGGAGATCATGGGATGCGGGGCAACCAAGGGCGGTCATTGAAAAATTTCCTGGAGACCGTCCTGAGACTGGCGACTTTACGAACCGGCTGCCGATTCGCGCCGCGTGGACGTCTCTGCCATCCGACGGCCACCAGTCCTCGGCTCTCGCACGTCCGTTGCAGTGAAACGAACGGCTCGGAGTCGGAGGCGACACCCGAAGCTCAGCTGCGTCGCAGCTCGCCTGCACTCGGCTGGCAAATACGGAGTATGGCGTAGATCAGGACGATGCCTTCCTCATACGGGAAGCATATCGGGCAACATCAAACGACCAGCCAGGTCCATGATCCATCGAGCACCTCAAGGACGTTGGCTCGCTGCACGCGAGGATGCTTTGTCAGAGAGGATGCCGGCAGCTCGCGCGGGGCAGGAACTCCATTTCCAGTACGCCTCCAACCAGATCGAGAAATCGCAGCTGGCTGCACCGACAATCCCGGTGGCGGCGGTGAATTCTGAACTACGGGAGGCTGAGCTGAAAGTGGAATCACATCGTCGACGTCACTGTGGATTTGTTTGCCTGTATCCGAATGTTTAGCCAAGCCACAGAGCCGCAGACGAGCTTCGAAGCCAAGGACTGCTGGGCGTCGGATGTCAGGGACGTCCACGCGGCACGAATCGGGAGCCGGCTCGCAAAGTTGCCTGTTCGAGGACTGATCATTGTGACGCGCGCAGGCCTGCGACTGTTCAAGAACTGGGCTGCAAAAATTCTTCGGTAAGGATGCTACTGTTCCGTTGATTCATAGGAGTATTCTTTTGTTTCTTGAACAGTCTAACTGGCTTGCATTGAAAAGACATGTATTTCATTTATCACTCACGTAGCCTAAATCATACTACTGGTTAGCTTGGTGCGGGTAGCCATGTTGTAATTTTTTACGCTTCTCCAGATTATTTTTCACTTGTAATTACTGTGCTGTTAATTATTATGTTCTGGTCGAATTGAATAAATGAAAAGTAGAAAGACATGTTATCTCAGCTTCCAAGAAACAAACAAGTTGTTGAATTGTGAAATTATAGCCCTTCAGTTTCAGTGAACCGATCAGATGTGCCATTCACCTTTCACAAGAACAGGCTAGGACCTTACAGAATTGCAGGAATTTACATGGTCACATTTTCGTTACCCTGTTACTGGATTATCTATCTAATATAGGAGTAGTAAGCTATTTATGAATGCTAATGGAGATGGGGCGCGGAAACAACACCATGTGCTTGATTGACAGACTCACGGACAGTACCGCATGCATGTACCTCTGACTCTCAGATCTTTATCGAGGAGAGAAAACAGTGCGTGTTAGTTCTACAGATTCGAGAGGCTGATAACGCAGCGAGCTTTCGAGTTGTAAAGCATCTATTTCACACGTTTTCAGTAGATCAAGCGGTCCAACTTTTATTTGCAATCATTTGGTAGCCTCTGTCTGGAATCATCAGTTGCATGTGCACAGACCAACAACTCAGAGGACATATCGTCCCAGAAAGCACTCCAGCTAGAAATAAAGAACATGTAAGTAAAGGTTCAGATCCGTAAGTTGAGATGGAGTCGTCGATGAGTGAAAAAAAATGCAGGACTATGAGATGAGACAGTGCAATCAGTAGGTAGAACCGAATATGCGATTCATATACAGGGAAAATGCATAAGCATTTCCATGGGTAACTACGACTTCACGGGGAAAAAAGTTTTATAGCATCCATGCTACGTAGCATCGGGTTTTAACTTTAGTTTGTATGGTATTATGAGTGATAATATGAGTACTAATTAAATAATATTGATATTCGATGCCATGTAGCATCGATGTCACAGAATCTTTTTTTTATTTCATGGTCTTATCATAAATGCGCAATTCAGTTGTAAATCCTGTGGCGACCGTATTATCTGACAGTGGAAATGATAGCGAAGGCCACGAATTGACTTGTCTGCCTGGAATGAAATGAATTTACTGAACTGTGTGTTTCTGTCTCCGTCATGCAGAATAGCAGAAGGTCAGAACGAGACTCAAGAATCTTATCCATGGTCTCATTCTTCCTCAAGAGACTCGCATTTGATGTCACTGGCAATTACCCGGAAGCAACGATCAGCATCAACAGAATTATTTGATTGACGAAAATGAAGTTAGTGAGATCATACATAAGTTTTCTATAGGAAGAATGCGATCATATACCAGTCATTGTTTCTAAACAATTTGACGAAACTTAGGATCAATCTTTTTCAATATAAACAAATATATATATAAGAGTGATCTCATTTGCAATTGCTTTGAAGGAACAGATCCGCGTCAAGAGACATAAATTACGAGCAATGAAGTTTAATAACACGACCATTCCTGATAATTAATCATCTTGAGTGTAGCAATTTGTTTATGTTAAATCTCAAACTTTTGCATGATGCTCGATGATGACATGAATATTTTTCATATGTTTCTGGTGTTATATTATTCAAGACACTTTATTACCTGAACCCTTAGGATGGTAACATCAGCACCATATACCCAATTTTGATATACCCGTCGCCAAAAAAATAAAAAAATACTAGCAGGATCGGACACATTTCGAACTCTAGGTTTCAAGGGGTCTTCAACATGGATACTTGACCTGGGCTGGTCAATGTAAGTGCAAATCTTGATGGGCTTGAATGTGGGCTGCTTTCCATCTGGGATGCTTATAAGTTGGACCTAAATGCATGATAGGTTACCATGTTCTATTTTATATTTCTTGGAAAAGGTGAACCGCTCTATCGCTACCATGTTCTCATTCGACGGCATATGGCCGGAAGCCAGACGCACAAATCTTGAAGCTTGGTTCTTAGTGTATGGTGCTTAGCTATCAATTGACTGATCTATGAAAAACAGAAGGACTCTGCTTATGCAACAACACCATTTATAGACATAGTTTCAAATGGCATACCAAATGTTTAGTAATTAACGTTTCAAATGTATAAGTATAGGTTCCTTCAGGTTTTTCTACACAATAAAAAACAATGAACAGGTCGGCCTAAATTATGGAATCTGATCTGGCCCATGGGCTCTAGTATATGGGCTTCTAAGAGGACGTCCCAAAAATTTAGCAGAAGATTACTTCTCATGAAGTTATTGGTTTTAGAAAATTGGCCATATATACACGATGTAACATGCTATAATTAGTGGTTAATATCAGTATTTCACCAATCGAATGTGTCCGTAGCGCTTTAATTATTCCGCGAAAGTTTCTGAAATGAATTTTGCATTGTGGAACAGAGCCTCATAGGTTCAGGTTAGTGAAGATAAAAGATGGGCAACAGAAATCTGGTACCGTGCCCATATTCTACGACGTTGATCGATGCACATGGTGCATCGCGTTGTCGCACTCCGCGAGCTGAAATCTGATAAAGTTTCAGTGCCTTCACCGAATTGTTGAACGGAATCAGTTCATCTAGGTCGCAAAATTTGTAAACTATTAGTTCATTCAGGTAGTAGTACTAAACATCCAACGAGAGGTACTTAACATGTGCCAAATCAGGTAAAAATAAATAAATCAAATAGAGCAATCTAGCTGCAATCACCAAGTACAGATTCAGATCACACAGACTCTGTCCTCAAAATCTAACCAGCAAAAGGTAGACGAAGATTCGATAGCACATGCAAGAGAGGCGCCTAGCTTTGAAAAATCAGTTCTCCCAAGCTCGCCTTTTGCAAATTCTATAAATTTATACGAACATATATAGGCTGTACATTAGTACATGCTCCTACATGTGTCACCACACCAAGAACATCCTACTGACATGATGATCATCCATCACTGCACATTTCTCCAGCATCCTTGATTTCCCGTCGCAAGCCTGCGCAAACGCAGGCCCAACACAGAATCACATGATGGAGCAAGCGTTGGGGTTGTCGTCGCTGAACATGGAGACGAGCCTTTCCTCCTGCGGCGGTGCGGCGGCGCCGCCGTAGCTGGACACCGGCATGATGGCGTCGACCCTGCGCACGTACCCCGGCGGCGCCCTCTTGTCGTAGGCCGGCGCGGCGTAGGGGTGCGCGACGTGGCTGTAAGGGACGTATGGCCAGATCTCGGCCTTCTTCCCCGTGGCTTGCACCCGGTTCACCACCTTGTGCGGCTCCACGAACCCCTGCACCGTCACCTTGTACTGCTTCCGGTTGATCTCCACGGACTGCACGCCTGATCAGGAAAATAATCGCGATGGTTAAATCAAAAAAGGTGCCGATTTCAGCCATGACTAACAACTTTTCCTTTCCGAAGTGCAATCCGATCGATAGGTACTACCTTTCATTCTGGTGAGGGCGTTCCGGACTTTCATCTCGCAGCCGTCGCAGTCCATGCGGACCCTGAGCTCCACCGTCTGGAACTGCCTCCTCTTCTTGTACCGCCGCCGGCTGCTGCCGAGCAGCTCGGACAAGTACTCCATCGTGCCACCCACTCCCGTGGTCTCAAGTTTATCCTGGCTCTTGCAACAAGAAGGCACTCGCTCTTCGCGAAAGATTTGCAAAGGAATGAGCTGAAACTTATATCCTGTTCTTGAAACGGCCAGTCACACTCGCAGCGCGCTACAGAGGTGGTTGCATGAGCTCTGAATTGTAAGGCTAACGAGCAAGAAGACAGGTGCGATCGAGAATATATAGGCGGCCTCTAGCAGCTGTCGCAACGCCTAAACTGACGAGCTTCGCTGAGCTGCTTCCCTGCAGTCAGTGAGAGGAGCCGTTCGTGAAGAAGTGTGTACAGCTAGCCAAAAGCCGTGTCAGTGTGGATGACGCCTGCGAGAAGTTTCCCAAGATGCCTTGCCGCTGCACCTGCATCCGCCCCGCTCCGGCCGGTGCTCCTTTCTTCCTGTCCTCCTGCAGAATTCAGGCACAACCGACTACGGATAAAGCCACGGAAAGTGCCGGATTCGGGGGGCGGGTACCCCTGGACGGGAAGGCAGTTTATACCTCCGGCGCTAAGCAAGAGGGAGCGAGCAGCGGAGGAAACGGACATGTGCCTGGGTTCCTTGTGTTAGGGTCCTCTGACTGCAGGTTTATCGTCTTGTTCTCGCTTTTGGGAAGAAGATGCAGACGCAGTTTGTGAATTAAGAAATTAGGTAGGTGGCAACAAGATCTTGATCAAAAGGAAAATCAGTTGTCAACAAAACAAATAAAATGTACTGGCTTCAGGCTCAAGCAAGTTGCGAGAAATCGGCGCACAGTTTGTTCAAGCCTGCAATTGAAATTCAATTTCAGGCGTTAAAATTTGACAAATATCTCCATCATGGGTGCATTGCCCCTCAACTCTGAATTCCTGGTCATGCAGATACCATTCCTGATCAGCCGAACTGCCGCAGTGGCGTTGCGCTTCAGGTTCAAGCAAGTTGCCGGAAGCGGAAGGTAGGAGTAGTGGAGTCCCAGGAACGGACAGGTGGGCAAGAAGGTGGCCAATCAGTGGCTACCAGCTCGCCATACAGAGGTTGCTGACCTGTGCTTGTGGTCCCTGATTGGGTAGCCTACTGGCAGGTAGATACTCCCTCTGTTTCACTGTGTAAGCATTCGAGAGATTTAAATTTATTTTAAAATGTTACAGCATTTGAAAGTACAAGTAGAACCTACAAAAAAATAAATCTACACCTTCTCAGTTCCCCAGCACTCATCAGCTTCCACCACGTGTCTCCTCTCTCTCTCTTCCTCACGCGCGCAGTCAGCTAAGGCCAGTGGGTCACCGGCCGTTCGTGATGGGAGGGGAGGCATTGATGAGAGAGCAAAATTGACTTTTGGTCTACTAATTTTTTCTTGGGATGCTTAGGAATGCTAACATATTGGAACTGAGGAAGTAGCTGAGTAGGATTATGAGAAGTCTCTGCTCATAATGTTTGTCTCTCCACAAAAGCTGTAAGGATTTGAGAAGAAATAATTATTGGTCTAGACATGAGTGCTCTATGCACAAGAAACACACTCTCTCCAAAGAATATCATTCACTTCTTTCTCCAAAAAAAAGTACTTTATCTTTACCTTATATTGAAAAGTAATCTTTTTGATAGATACTAATTTTGAAAAGGAGGCCGAAAATGCGAAAAAGATTAGCTACTCGTGTGAAGAATCACATTTCTTCACTTTGAAGACGCTGTCTGACCTCATTTCTTCATCGCTAGATGTTTTACTTCAATGGAGATATAAATTAATGCTTGATTGCTTTTTATATAGGCAACTACCCATCAAACTGATAGAGAAATGCTAATGTTGTTGGACCGAGAAAGCACACAAGCAATCACTTGTGAACTGTGATGCGAACAGAAATATGATATTTACTGAGAAGTGCCATCATAAAAGAATTTAAGCTAGAAAACTGGATTAGTGTTGAGGCATCGTATATATATTGTGAAAATTTGTAGTAGTAATTCTCATTCCATGTGAATATTTATCATGTCAAGAATTGATCCCTTTTGCTAAAGAGTGAATATATCCTTCTGATAGTGAAAGTAAATATTTCGTATCAAACAAATGATGTAAGCGATGGGTCACACTAGTGGTTGGCATGGCATACTTCTACATACAAACAACCACCGAATGCAGCTTTACTAGCAAGAAGCTAGGTACAAATTTTCACAAAGGGTCTTAAATTTATGTAAAACATAAGTAACTGACTTAATGACCAAAATTCTAAAGATTCAGTACCCATTAAAAACAAGAATTTTTTTGGATTTTCTGACCCAATAATTAAGAAAAGGAAAACTAAACTTCAATATGAAGGCCTGGCATTGCACTACCAATTGAATCTGAGTTCATCTCATGAACATATATTTTACCATATACTTTATCCGTTCTAAAATTATTATTGTAAGTTAGTTTAAATTTAAACTAATTGGTGACAATAATTTTAGAATGGCAGTAGTACACTGAAACCGAGATAAAACAGGAACATTACCAAAGATACCAAATTAGTGGATGTTAGGTGAAGTGAACGTTCCTTTCTCCCGTTTCAGGAGCGCGAGTCCGCATGCATAGCGTGCCACCGCTCAACCTCACGAGATTCTCAGGTGGGAGACTAGCTTGCCGCGAAAGCTGCACCGGGCTGGCCGGCAGAGAAAATCATCATATATCAAACGTTTCCTGAAGAATATACTGCTACATATATAGTCGTGCCTCCCCATTGGCTTTCCGGTAAAGATGAGCGAATCAACTGGCTTCGACGTTTAATTATTTTCTCAAGCTATAGCTTTATTCTTCGTCGTTACTTCCCGGCATGCCGTTGGAAACTTAGCCCGTAAGAAATAGCTCTGTGTGGGATTTCTATATTTTAATATATTTTCTGTATTCAGTTTTTCAAATCGAAAAAGTTAGGCGAAAAACTAAAACAAACGCAACTGCGGAGCAACGTTTTGGGCTTAAGGCTTGTAAAGTAAAGTGGTATTCTCAAAATGGGCTTTTAGAGTTTCTGTCAGGAGTATCGCAGGTCCGGCCCGTTGAAGTAGTGCGTGTGACGTGTTGCTTGGACGGCTTGCTTGCTTGCTACTGTTGGGTCGGCAAGGTGCCAAACAATAGACATCAATTTCTTCTTCTTTTGCCTCAAAAAGAGAAAGGATATCGTTCAAAAAAAAAAGAGATAAAAGGATATCATTCACTTCTTTCTCCAAAAAAAGTGCTTTCGGTTCCCCGAAAAAGGGGTGTTTCTCCCAAAAAAAACTGAAATTGATATTTTTCCATTCTTCAAAGATACACAATTCACCAATTTGTACGATCTTATACAACAACAAATGAATTGGACTATACCAGCCAAAAAAACAACCAAAAAAGCAATCTGTTCAATCTATACACACCTGCGAACTCTTCCTTTTTTTTTGGAACTAGCTTATGTATGCACAAAACAAAGATGCCCAAAACAGAATTGGCCTCCCCCGAAATGCTGACCAGCAAAACACCTGGACGAATCGAACACGTGAGTCAAAGACTCAGCGCTGATCCGGCTGATCAGCCGGCTGGCGGCGGCCGTCGCCGAAAGCACGCCTCTTGAGCATCTGGGTGTAGTTGAAGATGGAGTTGAGCCGCTGCTGCCTGAGGTCCTCCTTGAACCCCCGGATGAACTCGTCCGCCTTGGCGTCCACGTCCGACCGCTCCGGCTCCGGGCGCCGCCGCGCGGCCTGGGCCAGCGCGTAGGCCTCCTCCATGCTCATAGCGTTCGGGTCGTCCTTCTCCTCCGCCGCCTCCACCTCCTTTGCCGACGGCGCGGGCGGTGGTGTGGCCGCGAGCGCGCGTGGTGTGGAACGGGAAACGAGCTTGGCGGGTGACGGCGCCGCTGCTGGCTCCTCTGTTTCTTGCGCGACGGTGGGGGCGGCTGCCTCGGGCTGGGGAAGGGGCTTGACGGGTGACGGCGCCTCTGCTGGCTCCTCTGCTTCTTGCGCGACGGTGGTGGCCGCTGCCTCTAGCTGGAGGAGCGGCGCCGGCGCGGCGTGGTGGAAGCCGGCCGACGGGAAGGAGAACAGGGAGGAGCGCAGGCGCTGCAGGACCGCGGAGGAGGCCCGTCGCGTGATCCCACCGCCGCGTGGGGACGACGGCGGCCGCACCTGGGACAGGACGGCGATGGCGACGACGACCGCGTTGAGGACAAGGAACCACCACCACTCAGCCGCCATCGTCGGCGGTCACCGAGTCGATCCTCTCTGCTGCACCCCCCGGGTTTCTTGCTATCCTCTCTGCTTCACGCCCGTGTTTCTTGCTGTTTGCTTGCTCTGCTTTGATTCCGTTTAAGGCTCGACGAGATTGAGGATAAGAGGAGGTGCAGCTTGGACAAATGGTGTGGTGTGGCCATGGAGAAAGCGCAGGGAGGAGGATATGTAGGCCGTGGCTAACTCGGTTTCCGTGTGGAAAAAGTAATATCCAGGGCGGAAACGGATCCGCTGCCGTGCGGCTACTGCCGGGTGACTGCCATGCGGGCTCGGGGCCCACATGGCGGTTCCGTGCGCACGTCAGCGGATCCTGATTCATCGAGGGCGGACTGCAGAGGATGTCCGTTTCGGCGCGTCACTGATCCACCCAGAGCGAAGCCTCGCGGCCGGCCCAGCGCCAACCGGGTAGGCCAAGCAGGTAGCGTCGCGTGAGGGGTTTCTTCCTGGCTAATTAGCTTTTTGCTACTCTCTAAAAAATAATTTTGGTACTAAATCTTATAGTTGTCTTTTAGTAGTAGTTTTCAATTGAATATTAAATAATTACTCCCTCCGGTAAATAAAAAAGTTATTTTCAGTAATGTTTTAGTCAAACATTGAGAATATAAATTACAATAATTTTTAATTTGTTAAGTTTAGAAAATTAAAAAAAATCATATGATTAGATTTGCTTTATATATCACTTTTCAATAAATATTTTTGTAAAAATAGAACTTAAAATTATATTTTAGAGACCGTCTCAATGTCAAAATGACTTCATTTTAATACCAAAAGGAGTAATTCCTTATTACAGTGGACCTGGCAGGAGGGCCACTAGGGCCATGGCTCTAGTCTTTATTTTTGATTACAGTGAAAAGATTATCAATTTTTCTATAACCTAGAATAATCAACACTATCTCAATATAATGGCCCTAATCTTCCTCCGCAAATAAATAAACATAAATTTATCAACTGAACACTTTTCAGCTTGGAAATGGATGTCAGTAATGCATAAAAGTTAAGCTAATGGCTAATAAGGAACTTGAATTTTAGCAGTGGCTACTAAGGAACCACGATCATTTTTGATATAATCATTATCTGATAGTGTGCGGACCAGAGGTAACGAGCTGACTGGGCATGCTTATCTCATCCAACAGCGCAGCCAATTCTTAATTTGTTTCTGCAGGGGCGGATGCTTGCGATCTTCTTGGTTAGTTACAGTTGCTAGTCGCCAGTCTTGGCACGATTGCTGCAAATCTAATTCAGCGTACGGAGCCGCTTTCCAGGACAGATATCATGTGCCATCGGCGTCACTCATTTGGCCACGTCGTTATCCTTGTCATGAGCTCGTGAATAGACATATGATCAACGTGTTTCAAGCTTTGCCAGCTAGTGAAAGAGGGGAATAAAAAGATGAAGAGGATGAAGCTCGATACATACAAGGGCAAATTACTTATTTCTCCCTGAGTCAGTGTTCTGACCTGATCGGAGGAAAAGTTCGTGCGTTCTTCGTATTCTAATGGCTTAATATAAAGAAGACTCAAAAGTTAACTTGGTTCGACCCGTCGATGAGGCGTAATGCCCTACATCTAGGGGCGAGAGAGATCAAATCATATGGACTCAAGAAACACGAGTACAATGCGGAAGGATCTTGGTTCGATCTAAGAAGCCTAACACGCGTGGGTAGATGTGGTTATAGTGGAATAGTTTTAATCTAACTTGGCTTTTTCTCTCCTCGTCTGAGAACCCCTAGTACTCCTTATATAGGGGTCGGACTAGGGTAACCAACTTGGCGCCTACGAAACCTACTGGCCCTCCATCAGATGGGGCCTCGGTCATCGTCTGAGTTGGTCGTCTAGCTCCTGCTGGCGCTAGTGCAGTTGGCCGGTGTCCTTCGTACATCTTTTGTCTTGTCGTGGGGGACAAATGACACTTTTTTGTTTTGCTTTGCCGATCGTCTGGTTGCTTTACTATCTTCTGGAACGTTTTACCTCCAGGCACGGTCGCTTTACCTCCTGCTGTACGTTGGCAGAAATCTCTGCGATTGTCAGAGGTTGGCCGTTGAGGCGGTGGCCGACCCTCGGGAGTCGGACCGTGGCGTTGGCTGGTTGAACTTTTTTGTTGTGTAGTCCCGATCTCTCAGTGGTCGGGCTGGGATGCTTGTGTGGTTCCGACCCCCGTGGTCGGCATGTCTTTAGCGGGATGTGGTTTTTCGTGAACCGTAGACAGATTGTGGGCCATAGTTCGTATATAGGCCTTCTCGTAGAGACCGAGTCCGTATGTACGTGGGCATACTATCCCGACATCCTGTTTTGAGAAGTTATCTCTTATTTGTCCCTAAAAATTTCTACTTCCAATATATACTCAAATTCTAAAACTCTATCCCTTTTATCCTCTTTTTCCATATTTTTTGAGTTTGTGAACACTTTTACCCTTAACAACATATCCCTTATTTACCCCTAAATTGAATAAATGAACAAAAAATGTTATTTATATTTTTCTTTTCAGATTAATAATTAATAAAAAGTAATATGAATAATATAAGAACATAAGTACCCAACAATACAAACTTTACATATTATTGTATTACTTCGAATGATATTATGAATGTGTTAAGTTATTTTTATAATGTGTAAAACTAATGTTGTTGCGTACTTATGCTCTTATATTATTATATTCTTCATATTATCTTGACTTATGATTAATTATTAATTTGAAAAGAAACATAAATGACTTTTTTCTTCATTTATTTAATTGGGGGTAAATAAGGGATAGCTTGTTGAGGGTAAAATTGTCCTCAAACTCAAAAAATATGAAAAAAAAGATAAAAGGGATAGATTTTTAGAATTCGAGTATATATGGGAAGTAGAAACTTTTAGAGACAAATAATGGATATCTTCTAAAAACAGAAGAAAATAAGTAATTTGCTCTATATACGACCATTTAGATGCAATGTCTGAAGCCAATTTCAGTGAAAGGAGCCAAGCAAAGATCTTTGCATGTACTCTCTCCATTTTTTTTATTGTCGTTCCAGACCGCTTTGATAGAATTAAGGAAAGGATTGAGGGGTGGTCTTTTTTGGAATGGGAGTACATACATCCCCTTGATTGTTAAGATTTTTTCGATGATTTAAGATTCATTTCATGGTGGCTTCGATAATTTGACATATCAGTGTGAATGATTGTTAAGCTAAGCCACACATTTTCATACTGTAAGAAGCTTTCTCGTTGAAATGACAAATAATTCAAAAGTTTGATAATTGCTAGTACATACTCTTACTGTTTTAAATTGTTAGCGTTAGAACAACAATATTAATTTCCTAATGATAACAATTTTAAAAGTGATCAACCTCACCCAAAGAACAAATAAAATGAGGTTTACTGTACAATAGAAAAGTGGCCAGTGCGAATTAAGCAGGACTAAGAAAACCCCTACAACGAGTTTGACCGAACTGTACAAAGCATATACTTTATGTTGCAAATCTTATATTACACGAAATTCTAAACGGCATCGGTCTCGTCGTAATTGAACACGTTTTTTTTAAGAACACACGAGTCAAAGACGGCCGATCTGGCCTTGCAGCGCCGGTCACCGGCAGCCACGGCTGAACGCGCGCTGCTTGAGCATCTGAGTATAGTTGAAGATGGAGTTAAGCCGCTGCTGCCTGAGGTCCTCCTTGAACCCCCGGATGAACTCCTCCGCCTTGGCGTCCACCTCCGACCACCTGGCTTCCTGCTCACGCTCCGACTCCGGCCGCTGCCGCGCCGCCACGACCAGCGCGTACGCCTCGTCCATGCTCATGGCGTTCGGGTCCTCCACCTCCTCCTCCTCGTCGCCTTCCTCTTCGATTGCCAGGACGGGAGCAGGTGGCGTGAGTTCGAGCGCTCGCGATGGTGAGTTCTTGTTCTTGACCGTTGATGACACCGCGGCGTCGTGTTGTTGGAGCAACGGCCCCGCGTCTGCAATTACCCGAGCTGTTAAGGCAATCAACAGAAATGCACCGAGTAACAGTCTCCAGCACATTTTGATGGTTAGTCAGAAAAAAGACAGGAGGTTTCACGTTAGAGTTCTTTTCTTCTTCTGGTGGCACATATGGAAAGTGCGTAATCGTCGAATCTTTGAGCAAAAAGAACAATCCTTTAACCAAGTGGCTTTGCTTATTAGAGACGCTGTTAGGATTTTCAGGACAGTGAATGATCCTGGCACTTGATCTTTTTAGTTGGAGTCTGTTCTAGCTTGTTGTCATTGTTTCTTTCAGCTTTAGTCTGCTTGATGTCTTTATTTTGCCTCAGCATTGTGTCTTGAGTTAGCTTTGTATCTTGTTTAGACTGTATTGCTCTTTCTTTGCTTAATGAACGGCAGAGCTCCTGCCCTTTCTCTTCAAAAAAAAAAAACAACGGCCCCGCGCTGTGGAAGCAGGCGGAGGGGAAGGAGAAGATAGAGAAGGAGCGGAGGCGCTGCAGCGCCGCGGAGGAAGCCCTACGCGTGATGGCGGCCGCGCCCTGGAGGACAGGACGGCGACGGCGGCGACGATCGCGTTGAGGGCGAGGAAGCACCACCACCAGGCCGCGGCCATCGTAGCTATCTTCTCTGCTTCTTGCTCGCGCCGTCGCGCGCTGCTTATCCCTTGTTGCTGGCTTTCTCTGTGTCCGCCTCGATCGTCCAAGGTCGGAGGGCGCGAGCAGGTCGATGGAGTAAGAAGAAGCCTCGCTGTGGAGGGTCGGAATGGTCAACTTGGGTTCACGGTGGAAAAGTAGGGTAGGATGCCCATGTACGTAGCTTGAGAGATTTTTAATGAACCTAGGAGTTGGTAGTAGTTCCCCTCCAACCAAATGATAAGCCTCCACATATCTGCATTACCCACCAAACTAACAAAAAGAAAAGCAGAGATGCTGACCCGACCGATGTTGGACGTGTTCAGTTGTCCATCTAACGGCTGGCTACGGCTGCGGATGCTATAGCCTCAACGCAATTTCCTATTGGCATCAGCAGCAGCAGCCGCAGCTGCATGAAAAAAAAAATTGGGCCGAGCCGCTAGTTAATACTACTCCCTCTGCTATAATATGTTATAATAAAAGTTTCTCTGATCTTTAAAAAGAACAGTATACATGGTAAAATATTCTCAACACAGATGAGTTAGATTATATGCACATAAAAAATACATCTAGAGTTATATTTTTTTACAAATCTGACAGATGAAATCTCTCCACAGACACCTTTTATAAATCTAACGGATTAGCTCTTTCAGATCTCTCAGATAATGGACCCACACGCATCATTATTAGTTAACAAAATATAACTACTTGAAATAAATATACGAGATCAAGAAAAGTTGTTAAAAAACAAAACAAATTTATTTTAATATTAATATATTATTTCAAGTTAATATTTTTTAAACCGTAGCGTTAGCACGAGCATCGAGACTTTTAACAAAGAAATTCATCCCAACCTGTGTACAATTTAACGAGAGAATCCCCGGGAAAGATGTAACTCTTGACGGGCCTTTGTTTTGATAAGCCATACGTGGATTTGGGCGATGACGACAGCATAATAAAATAAAATAGTGAAAGCATCCCGCTATTTTGCTATATTTAGTCAATGCCGCAGGTTAGCACACTTTAACAAGAATTAATATTCAACATTTTTAAAGAATATAAATTCATTTTTAATGTTTCTCACAAAATAAATTATTTTTTAAGCTGCTCATCATCAACTCCACTATTAGAGGGTATTTTATCAAATTAATATTTTTTCATAGACTGTAGCGTTAGCATAGGTATTGGAAATATAAATTAAAAAGCACAATTTTTTCTTTTTTTAAGTACACACGATAAAACGTTCCCAACAGAGATAGGTTAGACTACGTGCACACGAAAAAAATACACTCAGAGTTCTTTTCTTACAAATCTACGTATGCAATCTGACACTTCTTGCAAATTTAATGGACAAGCTCTTCCAGATCTCTCAAATTTTGTGTCCATCAGAACCATTGTTAGTTAACAAAATACAACTATCCAGAACAAATATATTAAATTAAAAAATGTTGTTGAAAAATAAACAAATTTTAATATTAATACATTATTTTTTAAATTAATATTTTTTCTTAAACCGTAGCGTTAGCACGGCTGTCAACATCTAAAGAAGACCGCATGCAAAGGGGAAGAGTGCTATCCACCGCATGCAGCGCATGCACTAATTAGCGGTGCCGTAATTAGAGAGAACTGAGGCGACGTTAGTGAGGAATGGCATGCAGAGTTATGAGTTTTTTACTTGATCTTTGTGTAACATTTTTAGGCGCTAATGAAAGATCGATGAAGAGAGTAATATTTTTCTTTAGACTGTAGCGTTAGCATGGCTTTGAGACTATAATATCAAAAAGATGTATTGATCTGATCATGAGGCATATTGATACATGTGCAGGATGAAAATACACTTAGAATTAAATTTTTACTACAATTATTGAAGTACTAAGATAATGAGTGTAAAAAAAATATACCTATATTTGTTCAAAAAATTTTAAAACGCATCAAATTTTAGATATGATGCATGTAAACTTTAACTTTTTATTATGATGATAAATAATAAGAAACTTATAATTTTAATTTTAATATATTATTTTCTTAATTTAATATTTTTTGTTCGACCGTAGCGTTAACACGGACATCGGTGCTAGTATTTTTAAATTTTATTTACTACGATTTTGACTAATAATTTTGATAAATTTAATTAGTTTTAATAATATAAATTATATATGTTATGAAAATATTTCTTTTGAGGAATTTAAAAATACAAATATTAGGTTTTTAAATTTAACTGAATCTATAAAAATCATTGGTCAAATGTCAGTCAAAAAAGCTAAAAAATAAACTTCTACTAAGAGAGTTAGTAGTTGAGCCGCCAGTTTTAAATTAATTCATTTTTCTGCAGATTCATTTGCATGATTGCTGGCGTACGCTGTTGCCGATTGGCTTTGGGTTAGTTACAGTTGCAAGTCAGCAGTCGACGTCGCCACAGTAGTTTTCTAGCCGTGCGCGCTTTCCATGATATTTCCAGGTTATAATACGTGCCACTGCCATAAGCAAACTGGTGATGAGTTGTTCACGGCTCCTGAGACCATGAGACCAGACATCGCATGTTTTCCTCGTTATTAGTCTTTGTGTTGACCTGGTACAAATCAGGTAGAGTACATGTTTTAACACAAAGAACAATTTAATCGGTAGGCACCGTTTCATGAAAGGAGCCTCTCGGTCACGGTCACTGTGTCTGTGACGCTACGTGAACCTGGGCAGGGCTTGTCTTTTGGTCGGCCTGGACTGTTGTTCTTAACCGCCCTCTCGCAGGCTCTAGCCCCTCCTCGCGCTACGTGACCGTCGGCGCGCGACGAGCCAATCGCCGCGGGTTGGCGGCCGGCGCGTGCGTACCGCCGAGGGAGCTGGCTGGCCGGCGGGCTCTCGCGGGCTCTCAGTACGTACGCGCGTGCCGAATCTACGAGTCTTCGGATACACTTGTTCCCAATCCGGGACGGGTCGTTGCGTCGTGAATGAACATTCTTTCTTGGGGCCGACACGGTACCCATCTCCATTAGAACGTCGCTTTCCGTAGCCTGCGTACACGGGCGCGCGAGCATGGATATCCCAATTTTGGTTCGTCTGACCAAACGTACGCCGGATCCAGATGGGCGTGCCGGCATTTGGTACCCGCGCATTGGTGAGATGACGGAAGTGACGAGGAGTCGGTGATGCAACATTTGAGGTCGATTTGTGTTCTGTTAATTCCTAATGCAGTGCTAGAGGAAGGAGGAGACGTTTGAGGTGGAAGAAAGGCGAATCAGACATCGTTGCTGCTCCTGGGCATTAGACAGAGATCATCTGCTCAAAATATATACTCCATATGCAAAAGCTGCAACTGGAAACTACTACTGTACATAGTTTTATCATACGTTCAAAACAACAACTCAAAACATAGTCGGTCACCCTCTAAATGCTGACCGACGCAACACACTTGCGTACAAATGGAATGAATGAAATGGTCAAATTACGCCGGAGCGTCGACACCGTAGCTGCTATCGGCGGCTGGCGCCCTGGGCGCGCTGCTTAAGCATCTGGGTGTAGTTGAAGATGGAGTTGAGCCGCTGCTGCCGGAGGTCCTCCTTGAACCCTCGGATGAACTTCTCCGCCTTGGCGTCCACCTCCGACCGCCTTGCCTCCTCCTCCCGCTCGTGCTCCGGCCGCTGACGCCCCGCCACGACCAGCGCGTACGCCTCGTCCATGCTCATCGCGTTCAGGTCCCCGTCCTCATCATCCTCGTCCTCCTTCTCTGCCGACGGCGCGTGCTCAGGTGCCGCGGAAGGCGGGGATGTGAGCGCGAGCGCACGCGCGGGCGGCGACCTCTGGGTCGGTGAGGATGCTACCACCGCCGCCTCGTTCGTGTCTTGGGAGGGGGTGGCGTCGGGCTGGAGGAATGACAGGCAGGCGGACGGGTACGAGAAGATGGAGAAGGAGCGGAGGCGCTGCAGAACCGCCGACGAGGCCCTGCGCGTGACCCCGCCGCGCCGTGGCGAGCCCAGCTGAGACGGCCGCGCCCTGGACAGGATGGCGATGGCCACCACGACCGCGTTCAGGACGGCGAACCACACGCCCTCCGAGCCCATAATCCACGACAGCGCCATCGCCTATACCGATTCTTGGCCGGTTGCCGCCCTGCCCTGCTCTGCTTCGAACGGCGGAAAGGCCTTGGTGACTCGGTATCGCTTTGGTGACTCGGTATGCTGTGGCCGAGGAGAACGTAAGCACACATGGGTAGCAGAGGAGTGTATATATAGAGCTTGGTGACTCGGTTTGGTTTTGGAAAAGTAGGATTAACTCCCGACGAAGTTGCCCATTTCGGCGCGTGCTGACGGCAACGGTAAGCGTAGACCGAGTAAGCCTTATCTGAACGGCCCGTGCGTCAGCGATGTTTTATAGGCTTGGTCCCATGCGTCAGCGATGATGACGCATGTCAAGGGTCTCTACAGTTTCTCCGTAATTTATATTTTTAGCTGTAAAATTCTTATCTTAAAAACCAACAATTTTGAAAACGAACATGAATATTATTGTCCCATTTTGTGCCACGCGAATTCTTGATCCACGCGGATTAAAGAAGCGGTGAGTTTCCATTCAGAATTTCAGATGTAGTTCCATCTTGTTGGTTTTTGTAGTACAAGGTATTCACTGATCTTTGGGAAGAACTAACCCCATAACGAAATTATATTGGCACTAATCTCGTCCTCTGTCTTGCACTTTCGTTCCGTGTATGACTGACTGCTCCGTCTGCAGAAAATTCAGGTTTAGCTTTCGTCTCTTGCGCGCATGTCATGTCGTTGTCTTGGTAAGATACTGTCCTGTGCCATACGTTTCTGTCGATCTAGCTACTTCCACCCAGAATTCGTCACATACATGTAGCAGTTTCACAGGTATTACACACACGGGCCTCGATACTTTGAGAGATAAGATACAGTACTTTGAATTAGCCCTACAGGAAAAACATTTACTTATTGTCAATATTGCAAAATACTCTCTTCGTTATTAAATTAATGTCGTCGTTGATTTTTTAATTTCAACTTTGACCTTTCGTCTTATTTAAAAAATTAATTCAAATATGTAAAATTTTAAGTTGTGATTTAAATAACTCTAATGATTAATCAAATTATAACAAAATATATATTTTTATCAAAATCTTTTGAGTAAGACAAAAGGTCAAAGTTGAAATTAAATTAAAAAAACCGAGGGAGTACACTGTAAGCAAGACACTGTTTACCCAGTATATTATTACATCTAAACCAGGAAAGGATGTGTGGAAAGTGATCAAAATTCTTGATGCAGCAAACTTCTCTCGATCTGCCGCCCGCCAGCTACGGCGCTGGTCGGCTTGGACAATAGCCGCCGCCCGCATCATCGTGCCTTGTTGTGCGCTGCTGGACAAGGACCAGGACTAGGACCACCACACCAGTACCAAGAAGACGGCCGGTGTGAATCCATGGAGCAAGACGAAAAACGCGCCGCAGTTTAGCTAGAAACGACGACGACATTGGTGAGCGGATTCCTGGGACGTGCGAGCGGGCGGTCGACCTGGTTGGCTCTCCGTCTTTCGTCCGTCGCCATCGTCTCTGGAGTCCGGACCACCTCGCAGTCGGACGTATTGCTGGCCGCACATAGGTGCTTCTTCAGACGACCCGCCACTTGGTCCTGGACTCCTAGCCCTAGCCAGGAAGGAGGACACATTGTCACTCGCTAATCGACCGGCCATATGAATATTCTGGGCCCGAGTGACTTAACTACACGATACCGAAAACATCACTTTCGTATTATTTGGCCTTTCTTCTCTTTGGAGAACAGATTAACGTATCTTCCTTGTAAGGGCTTCTTCGGTTGCTAGATTAGAAATCATTCTCAAGAGGATTGATTTTTGGTATATAATAAGTTATCTTTTTCTCTTTTTTTGACAGAGAGGATACCCCCTATTCCATTCCATAATAACGGAATAACAAATCATTACAGCAAACACATCAACCACTCCTAAACCAGTCCGAGTCCGAGTGGAGGACGCAAACCTGGGATATGGCCCAAACGATATTACACAACTACTGCACCTGAAACTAAGAATAGACTCCCCAACTTAACAACCACAAAGAACCACCAAAAGCAAAGCACATCCAGCAGCAGAAACCAAAACACCAGAGACAGTCATCTTAAGTTAATAGTCTAATTTTTATTTATAAAAATTTTTATTAGAGTGAGAATCAAACCCGATCTATACTTGTATTTAGTATTCCGTGGCCCGATTTAGTTTCATGTGGTAGAAGGTGTGTTTTCATTCACAGTCATAAAAAGAGAAAATATAGAAATAGACCTAGTTTGATTCTCACCTTAATAAAATTTTCTATCAAAAAAAATTAAGCTATTAACCTAAGATGACCGATTTCATACCGAAAATCAATCCTCTCGAGAATGATTCCTAGTCTCGCAACCGAACAAAGCAAGCCATAAGTCTATACACCACCAAAGTTTGGGGAGGGGGGGGGGGGGGTTAACGCGTACCACGTAATAATATCAAGCAAAAAAGATAAGTAGTCATAAAACAAACTGAACTTTCTTAGCACAACATTTTGTATGAATCAAAGGCACTTAATTTAGGTGTTTGAGGGTGTGTTTGGTTGAGCTGTGAGCTGTGAAAAAGCTGTTGTGAGCTATGGACTGTGAAAAAATAGCGATAGAATATGAGCTGTGAGAAAGCTAAAAGCCGTTTGGTTTAAATCACATGTGAGATTGTGAAATTGTAAGATAATGTATATATAATATAATTATAATTATATTACATAATTATATTTATATTATATAATTACAATTATGTAATATAATTATATATAACTCCAATTATGTAAAATATATAATTATAATAAAAGTATAATTATAATTATGTAATATATATAATTACAATGAAAGTATAATTATATGTATTTATGCAATATAAAATTATATATAATTACAATTAAAACTGCAATATAATTATATATAATTATATTACATAATCGTAATTATATATTATATAATTATAACTATAGTAATATATAATTACAATTACAATTATTTAATATAAAATTATATATAATTACAATTATATATTATATAATTATAATATAAATATAATTATACTGTATAATTATAATTATATTACGTAATTGTAACTATAGTAATATATAACTATATATAGGTATAATTATAATTATGTAATATCTAATTATATAATTATAGTTGTATTATATAATATAATTATAATATATATAAACTGACACCCACAGCAGACAAAAGCAAGTCCAGACTTGCTTTTGCTTTTGAACTAAGAGAATGCTGCTTTTTTAAAAGAACTTTTATAAAAGTTTACCTTTTTAGTTGAGCTTTTGGGTTTTGCAAAAGGCAAAAGCCAAAGGTAGAAGTCCTATTTGACTTCCTCAACTATCGCGATTGTTCGTTTTTCCCCCCAACCGAAATAACAGATATTTTGATTCCCTTAACTATTCAACCCGTTCATTTTTTCTCCATCGGCTGTTTCGACGGCGATTTTGTCTGACATGACAGGGTGACATGGCGGTTTTGCTGACGTGGCAGGGTGACATGGCAGAATTCGCTGACGTGGCAGGGTGATGTGGCAGAATCCGCTGACATGGACACACGATTTGGCTTGATTTTATTCTAAATTAGAAAACAAATACTTAACAATCTCAAAAAATTATAAAATTTGGCAGAATTTTAAATCATTTTATAAGAACAAATTTTGTTTTGGGACCAATTTCAAATTCAAAACACATTTTATTTTAACAATTTAGAAATGAAATAACCATAAAAAATAATATGTCTTCCGAATTTTGTATAAATAAATCTATTTGGAATTTGGAGATTAGTCCTAAACAAAAGTTGTTTCTCATGAAGAGATCTATCACCTTTCAAAGTTTCAAATTCATCCGAGCTCAAAAAATCATGTTTTTAGGCAAAACATTAGGCTGCGGTCGAGTCACATACTGTTATAAATTTGTATTCTGAATTTTGTATAAATAAATATATTTTGAATTTAGAGATGAGTCCAAAACTAAATTTGTTTCTTATGAATAGATATATCATTCTCCAAACTTTCAAATTCATCCGAGTTCGTGAAGTCATAATTTTTATGCAGTAGCCTACTATTTACCTCAAAAACATGACTTTATGAACTCGAATGAATTTGAAACTCTAGACATGATAGATATATTCATGATAAACAACTTTTGTTTTGGACTTATCTCCAAATTCAAAATATATTTTCTTCGACAAAATTCAAAAAAAAATTATAATGAAACGGCGACTCAGCAGTGCCCTACTGTTTTGCGTCAAAAACATGAATTTTCGAACTCGTATGAATTTGAAGCTTTGAAAGATGATAGGTCTCTTCATGACGAATAACTTTTGTTTTGGACTCATCTCCAAATTGGAAACATATTTATTTTTACAAAATTTAAGAAAAAAATTATAATGTAACGGTGACTCAGCAGCAGCCTACTGTTTTGCTTAAAAACATGACTTTTCTAAGTCGATGGATTTGAAACTTTGAAGGATGATAGATCTCTTCACGAGGAACAAATTTTGTTTTGGACTCATCTCCAAATGCGAAATGGATTTATTTATGCATATTTCGAAACACATATTATTTTTTATGGTTATTTGTTTTCTAAATTTTTAAAATAAAATGTGTTTTGAATTTGAAATTGGTCCCAAAACAAAATTTGTTCCTTGTAAAATGATTTAAATTTATGCAAATTTTTATAATTTTTTGAGATTGTTAAGTATTTTTTTCTAATTTAAAATTAAATCAGACCAAATCGATTGTCCACGTCAGCGAATTCTGACACGTCACCCTGCCATGTCCGCAAAACCGCCGTCAAAACAGTCGAGGGAGGAAAAACGAACAGGTTAAATAGTTGAGGAATCAAAATATCTGGTATTTTGGTTGGTATTTTGGTTGGAGAAGGAAAAGCGAACAACTGCGATAGTTGAGGGAGTGAAATAGGACTTTAACAACCCAAAAAAAAAACCCTGAGCCCACTCCACCGCACAGATTATACAGTTCATCAGTTGATATACTGTTTATATACTCGGATCTAAAAAAAGTCATTTTAGACTATTTTAGTTAAACATTTGAAATATAAATTATAAATAATTTTTAATTTATTAAATTTAGACATGTGAAAATTATATGATTAGATTTATCTTAAAAAATACTTTCATAAATGTATATATATGTGTCACATTTTATAAGAAATATTTTTGTAGAAAGTAAGAATCAAAGTTACATTTTTGGAGATGGTATGATCGTCTAAAACGACTTAGTATTTATTAAGACTAAGAGAAAGTACGTGATATAAGAGAAAGAAACATGTACTAGTTCCAACAAAAAAATATCCAGAATTTTTAATCTGCAAATTCAGTGAAAAGGCACTTATCCAGGATAAACTAACTACAGTGTGGACCTTGATATAGTACTAACAATTATTCGCTAGTCAAATGAACTTTCTCTAGAATCCAAATTGAGAAACAATATATGCAACAAACATTCTTTCTTTGTCCTAAAGAAACAATCAATCATCGATCGATAAAAGAAATGATTGATTCCACATCACTACAGCTACTGTAACCTCAATTCGCATGCATGCATAGTCATGGATAGTTGAATCGACAAGTCTAACTCCAGGTGGCATGGCGCGGTTGCGGGCGCCGGCTCCGCCATTTATGGATCGGCGTCATGTTTCACCACAGGCGCCGCTACCTTTCTTCTCTTCCGGCTGCTCGACGCCGCCATGACTGGTGTGGTGTACTGGTGTTCAGCTATTGTCACCTCCAGATCCGGCGCCTTGTGGGCATTGTGATGTTGCTGCTGGTCATCGACGACGGCAACTCCTGCACCGGCGAGAGGAAGCCCTCCGGCGGCCGGCTGGCGACCGTGGACGGGTTCCTGCGCGGCGCCGCCGCTGTCGAGCTCGTCCGTGGTCCTAACGTTGTTCTGCTCCGGCGCCGCCCGAGTGGCCGGGTAGGCGAGAGGAAGCCCTCCGGCGGCCGGCTGTCGACTGTGGGCGGGTTCCTGCGCGGCGCCGCCGCCGTCGAGCGCGTCCCTGGTCCGGACGTTGTCCTGCTCCGGCACCGCCGGAATGGCCGGGTCAGCGAGTGGAAGCCCTCCGTCGGCCCGAGAGCGGCAGGTCGCGATCTTGTGGCGCAGGGCCATGAGCTCGTCGTTGGCGACGCTGACCTCGTGCTGGTACTGCCTGATGATGCCGACGCATCCGGAGACGGGGTCTGAGGCGCGGGCCTCGGCCTCGAAGATCATCGTGCGCATGGCTTCTCGGGCGTACTCCGGTGGGACCTCGCGCAGCGTCCTCAGGATTTTGTCGACGCCGAAGAGGCGGTGCACGCTGACGAAGAGGTGATTCTGTTCGGCGGGGAAGTAGCGCGCGAGCGGGCATTCCGGGGTGCACCTGGCGCGCCTGTACTTGCACGCTGCGCAGGCGGACCGCGCGTAGTTCTGCCTCCGCTCGCTACTCCCGGCGGCGCCAGAAGGGGGCGGAGAGGAGGACGCGGAGCCTACGTGGGAAGCGTCCGAGCCGTCGGTGTGGTCTGGTGGTGGATTTGAGGACGACGACATGGTACACGGTGGCCGGCGAAGTCGGGGGCGTCGGCTTCGGCGTCGCTGTAGGCAACCCCTCTCTTCTCTCGTCGCGTCGCCGGCTCGCCGCGAGAAATTGTGGCGGCTATATAAAGCAAGCTCGATCGGATCTTCCTTCCAGGGTCTGTGTTCGATCGAGTTGTTACTGACGAATCTTGTGGCGTTGGATCGGATGGTGAAATTTTGATTTGCCGGTCGATCTTCCAAGGCATTGTTTCACTTGCGCCGGAGGGAATCCAGCGAGATTCGTTGGCCTACTCCAGGAGATCTTATTAATTGTTGGTTCATTTGATTAGGATAAAATCTGGTTCGTTCGTCTGCTCGAGGTGCACAGGTAGTTGGAAGTGATCTTGAAGCTAGCCAGCGAGATCTTCAAGGATCCGATCCATATCCGACTCCGAATCTTTTGCCATGGCGGCATGCCTTGTATCCGTCCGGTCGTGCACGCATGCGCCCAGAGTCCATCGCAGATCGATCGCGTCAGTCACGTATCTGTAGGAATTACTTAGGTGCTTAACTTAGAGGATCATTAGCCTAAAAATATAAACACAACCTTATAATACGGAAATTAGGCTACTGACCGTGTCCTGAAGTGGAGAACTCATCCATTGTGCTTGATGTCGATGTTGATCCTAGTAGTCGTGCACTGGATCTGCAGCTCTTCGCTTGTGATCTGGAACTCCAGTGATGCCTTCTGTTCGCACTGGCTTGGTGTTCCTCCTTCTGTTACCTTCACTTGAATTGCCCAGTGACCATAGCTGCAATGGCAAGGTTGACGGCCTTCAAGTCGAACCAGCACCCTTAGGATCGGCCTTTGGGTTTGAGGCCAGGGAAAGGAGGTTTTGGACTGTGCTGAATGTGCGTGTCCTCTGTTGGACGCTCCTCCTCTTTTCTTATACGGTGTTGGTCGACTCTGAGGTCATAACTAATTATCGGTTACGCCACCGATCACAGCGTGAGTCTAAGCCGTTGCATGTGTGCAGTGGACTGAGTTCTGCATGGCTGCTCATTCTTTATGCATTATCTTTTAATTTTATGGTTATCTCTAATGACGAATGCTAATGCGTAATTTATCTCTTGCTTTGCAGATCATTATCTCAACAGTATCCAACTCAACGTTGGTCAGCCTTTACCAATCCGCCGCCATCGCCCATGGTCGCAGGATGAGGCGGTGCGCAAGGCGTGCATGAAGCCGCCGCCGCCGTGCACTCGATCCATAGGCAGCAGCGTTAGCAGGAGACAACCACCCTCATGCAGGTGCAGCCGTACCGGACGACGAGCAGTCGATCGTCTCCCGAATTGGCTTTTCCTGCTAACCATATGTTGTTACAGTTACGGTGTTGGCTGCAGCATACAATCCTGCATCTCTTTGTTGCCGACTTTTGCAAGTCAAATAAAAGCGTGTAACATGTGCAGCAGAGCTATATTTTTTTTATTAGCTTCGTGGATGCAGGTTGTATGATTTGCTTCAACATTTCGAAGTTGGGGAATGGCAACACTTCTATCTTGTCCAGTACAGTGCACTATTTTGTTGGTTAGTACATTGCTCAGTGTCAAATTTTAACTCAAAGGGGAGCGAGTCACTTAGCCTTGACTAGGGATGAAAATATGTCAAAGAAATTAAACTAAAAATAATGAGAATTAGTTCTAATTAAAATCCGATCAAATTTTTATTCATTTTTAAACTAAAAATTAATAAAAGTTAATTTAATTTGTGAAAGTATCCGTGGGAGTAGCTGGAGAATACACCGTGAAGGGTGAAGCGGTCGCAGCCCTTGTGCCGGAGCGAGCACAGTGCGACACTGCTCGATCTGTTAGTACCACGAGCCCATGGGCCTAGTTTTGGGCCATATAACTCCTCTCGCGTTTCCTTCGTTTTATTGCCCCAGACTGTGTGCATACCGGGCCGAAAACCTTGACTAGACCAGGCTTTCGTCTCTCTCTCTCTCTCTCTCTCTCTCTCTCTGTGTGTGGCTGAGACATGCACGCCATGAAACTGAAGGGCCCAAAGATGAAGGCTATGGCGTGGCGACGTCTGAGCCGACGGAATAATTGGAGGGGTTGCACTTGCACGGCCAAATAATTAATAGAGATAAAACGTTTTCTATTCATGGCGTGTGGCACGGCTTAACCAGCGTCGTTGGTACTGCTCATCATCTTCTAGTATGTTCTCATCATTTTGAATACAGTATCCAACCATGGGCGCAGAGAGAGAGAGAGAGAGAGAGAGGAAGGCCATGGACCATGGCAGCGTAAACCACGTGGTCCATGTCGAGTATTGGGGGCACCACCTATAACCCGTGAGTTCAGTGCCACCGCTCCACTTGGACGTGTACTGGTCCATGCCGAGCATTGGTGGTAATCAGTGGCCGGTGAACTGGGGAAGTCTGAAAGGCCCTGTGTGTGTTTTAGTGCATAGGAGTATAGTAGTACTCGTAGTAGACACCCTTGAGAGCACGCTGCCGCTCCATGCCTGGCTGCATGAGGGCACGGGGAGCAGAGACAGAACCGGCAGAGCGATGGGGGCACACGGGCTGGAACCGGTTCGCCTGCCGCTCGTCTCGGTGACGAGCGGCCGCCCACCGCCGCCGCCGCGTGGGCTCTAATAAGGGCACACTCCTATTAAGCCTACCTAACAGTGGCGCTCGTCCCTCTGACGAGCGTCACTGGATCTCGTTCCCTCTGCCGCCGCGCCCATGTGATGCCGTTCCTGCCGCTCATTAGGCAGCGCGCCGTGACACCACCTACTCGGATACTGTTCGTCACCGCGCCAGCCATCCTCTACTACCCGAAGGGGGAGGGGGCCGCGCGCCAATGGCCGTTCGCCATGGACCAGTTGCCGTCGTGCACCACTGCCTGTCCTGTGGAGGTATGCGAGGCCGCTAGCGGTGGCGAACTGCACGTCCTCCATTGTTGCTCTTCTACAGCCAGCCATGCAGGATGCATTCTCTTTTTTCTTACGAGACCATCACCGCGGACTGTTAGCTGGAGTACCGGACTTCTACGCTCTTTTCCACTCGCTGATCGGCCGCCATTGAATTCCTTGGCATGGCGGGGGTTGCGATTCACCCCCACAGCAGTTAACGACGCGAACTACCCAACTGCCGGCGCTAGCTGTGCGTGCCTCCTCTGCAATTTCCCTTTCTCTGTGAGCCACGGGCGCGGACCGGGGAATACCAGAGTCACTCTGGTTCCAGGGTGGCGATCTCTCTGAGACATCGTCGTCGTCGTGGTTTCCAGAACCCGAAAGGTTTGGGGTTCTGCCTGCAGAAACACGCCCTCGGTGATCTTTTCACCTAGTTCGCCGGCAGCATCAATGCAAACTTGGTGACCATGATGAAAGATAAAAATGAAACACCAGAGAACCGGGCAGCAGAACCTTTCTCGTCCGTCACGGGTCGTTGTTTTCCCTAACCTGCGTACACGTAAACAATACATCCAGTTGGCATGTGTAGATGAACACATAACTAGGGATTTTGCCAATTTTCAACTTACGGGTTGTATGGTTGCAGGGAGGAACGGAAAGAGAGCACAGCCTCATACGGTTCCTTGTGCATCAAATGTGTGCTGGAAAATAGGCAGAGGCAGTTGATGACGGCGACGGAGAATGTTCACCTGATTGATTGCATTTCTAGTGTGGAGTCCGGGAGTACGGATTTCCAATAATGGTACTTTTAGTACTAATATACTACTACTCCATAAAGACCAAAAGTACTCCTCCGTCTCAAATTATAAATTACTTTAGATTTTTAAAAAATTTTAAATTATAAATCACTCTTATTTTTCGAAACAATATTTTCTCTTTTCAATCCATCTTCACGTTATCTCTCTCTTTCTCGTTTTCAAAACATTTCACTTTTTACATTTTTTTTAATTACCGCATGTATCACAACACGAGAGATAGAGAGACTAGTAGAGTAGCAGCTTAGCTCAATGGACAAGAAGAGCCTAAATCAGAACTGTATTTTCTTTGTTTCAAAATAAATAATATTTTTAAAATTTTAAAATCAACATTTGACTATTTATTTTATTCAAAAAATTATAAAAATATAAAAATAAACAAATTAAACTTAAAGTATTTTTGATAATAAATTATTTCACAATAATATTTTTACAAATTTTTTAAATAATATGAATCATCGAAATAGATGTTTAAAAATCTAAAAAAATAATTATTTTAAAACAGAGAGAGTACAAAGTAGAGTAACATGAACTCGTACTAGTACATTACAGAGTAGATCGACCAACTCAAGCCTACTACTGTTGTTCGCACTGTGATGTTTGCCGACTATAAAAAGGAGACAACCTTAAACATAAATCTGTACACTTCCGGTTCGACAACATAAGCCCCGAACTTGGCCAGTATACAAGCTTACACTGTCACCATGTACTTGTTTCCCTGTAAAATGCTCGTGTTAATAGTAATATTTTGGGAAAAGAAAATAAAAAGGGTCTGGTTTGCGATGAACTGTAAACTTTTCTAAGCCCAGTTTCTACAAAGTGAACTGGAACCAATACTAGCAACGAAGAACCACAACCGCATAGGCACCTTTGAATGAAAGATGGTTTCTTAAATTCTATATTTTTTTTTGTAAAATTAAACTTATTAAACTTCCGTAAAATTCCTCAGTTTCAAAGAAGCCATTAACGTGAACAATGCTTTAGGAGCACAAACTTTCAGGTGTTTTGCCAGCACATGGAGTATACTCCTATCCTGCGAATGATCCTTTCAGTCTTTCAGATGGGGCAGGATCCGTTTTCCACGACTGGTTTTGAAAATAGCACTACTGCACCAGCATTTCCTGCAATTGGTATTCATGCATGACAGCAGGTACGGACAAGGTTGTATGCTTTGACTAATTATAATTTTAAAATTATTTTATTAGTTAAGTTATAAATAATATCATATGATTTGTCATCGTATATACTTTGAGAATATATATTTTTTATATTTATATATCAATTTTTTAAAAAAAGACGAACAGTCAAAAAAAATTTGTAAAAAAATCAAAACTGACAAATATTTTTAAACGAAGGTTAGTATATCCATATAAAAATGAAGCTATACTTGTAGAGTACTCCTACTTTTATTGGCCAAACCAATTGTAAAAAAAAACACAGTTACAGTAAATGAGGGGTGGGTCCCTTCGCCGCAGCGCTGTGATGCTTGGTTGGTTGGTTGATGAACTCCATAAATCCCGGTCGTACCAGGGCAATGCGGCCTCGGCATTGAATAGCCCTTACTGTAGCTGGTGAGCTCACTTCAATGCAGATGCAGCACTCTATAGAGTTGCCTCCAATCCTCGAATGCCGCCCGTGTAAGCCAGCTCGAAACGCGGTGACGGTGAGCAAGCGTGGGGAGGTAGGGGACAGGTAGAGGAGCTCGTCTCTTGGAGAGAAGGGGAGAAGAGTCCTTGGCTTGAACTTGAAGGGTGCGTCAATGGCGTCGAGCAAGGGAGTGGCGTTCTTCTTCAAGGTCTTGGCGTGCCTCTGCTTCTTCAGTCTATCCCAAGGTGCGGGACTGCGGGCTTCTCTTCTTTCTTCATATTGTCCAGTCTCAATGGCTTTGAGCAAGACACTGTTTCTGGTATTTCCTTCGAAATGCCTCTGCTGCTTCAACTCTTCAGTGAAGAAGCTTAACACTATCCTCTCTAGCAATTCTTCACTTCTGCCTTTTGTTCTCATTTCGATTTCTTCAGAGTCTTGTATGCGAGTTTCCCTTTTCCAGTGATCCGCCGTTGGTTTTCCTTATTTTTTTCCTCTCTGCGAAGTGTCCGCTGCCGGTTTTCGGAACTACTCATACCCATGCTATCGTTTCACAGAATGCTGAAGTGGTAGACCATCCCAATTAGAGTATTTAGGAGTAATATTATTGCTCGCATCTTAAAATATTGAATAAAGAATCGGTTGGAAGAGAGCAAAAGACAAGGAGATACACGTAGTACCAGTAGTAGTACTACCTTTATGCTTTATAGATATCCCATCCAGGGTGGCATGATGTCAGAACCTGATGTCAAGGCAATGCGTTACCTCGATCAGATCAAATATTTTATTTTGCCAAACTCACGAAAAAGTGACGAGATAAAACTCGGAAACTTTTATACGGAGTAGTACTGTAGCAAAGAACGCAAGCAGTCTCCATCTCAGTTGAGGATAATAAATTGTAAAAAAAAAAAAAACTTGTGCTTGCAGGCAAGAACCATTTCACCTTGAAGAATCTGCCTTCCCTCCAGAAGGCCAGCACCTTCCCCACGGGGTGCCCGACGAGGTACGACTACATTATCGTCGGCGGGGGCACTGCCGGCTGCCCTCTGGCGGCGACGTTGTCGCACAAGTACAAGGTGCTCTTGCTGGAGAGGGGAGGCTCTCCGTACGGCAACCGCAACATCTCCTACATGGAGAACTTCCACATTGGGCTGATGAATATGGCGCCGGACTCACCGGCGCAGACCTTCATCTCCACCGACGGTGTCATCAATGCCCGGGCGAGGGTGTTGGGTGGCGGCACATGCATCAATGCCGGCTTCTACAGCCGAGCCAGCTCAAGGTATGCAATCTACTGGAAACATACTCCCAATATTGTTCATATTGGTAAGGATTGCTCCCTCTGTGCATGGCAATTTGGCAAGTAGGACTTGACTCAAATAAATTCAGTAAATTCACTTATTTTTACAACACGAAACGAAATTAGTTTCAAACATAAGCACACAGAAGAGATCAAACTGCAGGTTAAATCCAGTGTCAATTTAGGTAAAATAAAATACTTTAATGTTACTCTGTTACAGCCATTATTGAGTCTATAGAGTACACAATAAACATCACTCTGAGCAGTCACGTTCGCTTGCAATAATGTCAGCTCTAGGGAAAACAAAGAACAGTTATAGTGCCAGGAGAAAATAAATGCTAAGGTCTGCCTGACTGCCGTCATCCTGACACTGTATGCAGCCGCTTGCTCTCTCTCTAGGCTCGGTTTGAATCTAGATTTAGGATTATGGATTTTGGGATTTTAAAATCCAGATTTTAGGATTATAAAATCTCTACTGTTCGGATTACGAGATTTTATTTAGATTTTTAAATTTTAAAATTCGAATTCTAAGATTTCAAAATCTCAAACGTTTAGATTACGAAATTTTATCATTTTAGTTATGTTGATGTGCATTATAGTATAAAATATTAAAAAATAGTTAGATTCATGAGATTTTTATAATCTTCTAAAAACTCTCTCGTTTCGATACTATTAAAATTCTTTTTATCTGGATTCTCAAAATCCCTAAGTATTCAAACGGCACCTAGATTTAAAGTTTTAAAATCTCAACTGTTTGGATTATGAGATTTTAGTTACAGATTTTAGATATTTAATTTTTTTTCTCCAAAATACCCTTAGGTGAGCTTCCTTCTTTTTTTCTTTTTAACCTGAGTTGGAGAAGAGAGTAAGGGTAAAATTGTCTTGAATAAGGGTAAAATTGTCTTTTCAATGGAGCTGACAACAAGAATCCTAGAAAAACCTAGGCTCCAAGGGATTATGAGATTGTGATTTTTGAGGGCCGAGATTTTTCATCCATCCTCGAGAGACCTACCCATTTGGTTACGTGCCGGATTTTTTTAATCTTATCTGCACAATTTTATCCGATTCAAATGGGGCCAAGAAATGTTAAGGGCTCCTTTAAAATACAGGAATTTCATAGAAACCTCACAGGAATTTTGCAAGAATCAATTCAATTTCACAGAAAAAACGCAGAAAACAGGAAAAAGTCCTCCAATCCAAAGGAGGCCTAATACTCCTTACCCTTCTAGTAGTAGTATAAGCACTAACAGCATTCCAGTTACCTATATGGAAAGTTTATGATGAATAAGACCAAGCAGAGTCTACACATCCTTGAGCAGCTAGAATAACAATATTAAACAGCATTGACATACTCAATACTGCAGTGGACCAGATGTCTTGGTCCCCTGTAATATCGTGTTCTGATGGGAGATGCTCTGCTTTTCAGAGCAATCACATGAATGTTAAATCAGCATATAATGGAGTCTAAGGCAGATAATCTGAATAACTTAAATAGAAACAATCAGATAATACATTAGCGAGCATTAAAGTGCTTCAGCTTTGTTAGAGCAAAGGAGCAACTAGCCTGCCGGCAATAACATTCTGTGGGGTTGTCTCTCACAGAACAAAATCATATAAAGCTTGTCTTATTTCCTGTCGGAGTCACACTGATATACTCGTATATCTATCTACAGCAACAGCCTACATTTAAAAGAGGCAACAAAACAACTTCACATGGGACTATAATTGCTGCTTTTTGATGTTGTGGGCTATAGTAACCGTTTTGTCAGGATAGTATGAGAAATAACCAAAGGCCCAGTACAGCTCATGCTAGCTACATCTTGGATCAAGAATTCTATCAAAATGACTATTAATTTTCATCAATATAAGGTAGCAAACTTCATCACTAAAAAGGCAGCCCGGCTGCCCGGTGCACGTAGCTCCAGCTTATGCAGAGTCTGACCACCTTCATTACTACACGCCCTTTTTAGAGAGAATTCCTTTCTTGGCCCAAAAAAAAGTCACCACTTCCATTCCTTTCTTGACCCTTCCGTTAGTTTAGGCCACTGATGGTGTTAAGTGATGGGTAAGGGACCATGTTACCCTCCCATAAAATGAAGCTAACACAATTTTAGCTTGCATTGTGTCAATCTGAGTGTAACATGAAAGCATAACTTTGTCTATTTACGGGATAAAGTTGGTTCATGTTAGAAAATAGTGTATGCTCATAATATGAAAGGGGTAAAATTGACATTTTACCCATCACTTAACACCGATAGTGGTATATACACTAACGGAAGGGCCAAGAAAGGAATTGAAAATTGAATTTGGTCTTGATAGGGAAGTTTGAAATAAAAAGGGCCAAGGAAGAAGCAGTGAATTTTTTAGGGCCAAGAAAGGAATTATCTTCACTTTTTATTCTTTTATAAAAAGCCATATGCCATATGCAACTTATATACCTTGTTTTCTTGTACCAACAGCTTTGTGCAGGAGGTAGGCTGGGACGAAGATCTTGTGAACAATTCCTTCCCTTGGGTTGAGGAGAAGATTGTCCAGTGGCCAAAGATCGCACCATGGCAGGCTGCACTACGGGATGGACTGATACAAGCAGGTGTATCACCTTTCAATGGGTATACCTATGATCATGTTTATGGGACAAAAGTTGGTGGCACCATCTTTGATGAGACTGGGTACCGCCATACCGCTGCCGACTTACTTGCAGCTGGAGACCCTAGCAACCTAAAGGTGCTGCTTCATGCTAGTGTGCACAAGATAGAGTTTGACTCACGACAAGGTAATAATTACCATGTGTATCTCTATCCTATATTCTATGACCTATGCTGTGTTACAAAGAAAATTATTGAAATGCCTAGACTAGGAAAGAGTGGAAACCACAATCAATCCATACATATTAAGAAACTTCTTTCTGATGCAGGACGACTAAAGCCAAGGGCTGTTGGTGTCCAATTTACTGATGAGAATGGAGGATTTCACCAAGCGCTTTTAAACAATAACAGAGATTGTGAAGTGATTGTGTCTGCTGGTGCAATTGGCAGCCCCCAGTTGTTGCTACTCAGTGGGATTGGACCCAAGAATGACCTCAAGAAGCATAACATTCCTGTAGTCCTCCACAACAAACATGTGGGTAAAGGGATGGCTGACAACCCTATGAATTCCATCTTTATACCCACAGCAAGCCCTCCTCGGCAGTCACTGATTGAAACTGTTGGAATAACTGAAGATGGTGTGTTCATTGAGGCTAGCAGTGGTTTTGGTCAGTCATCAGATAGCGTCCACTGCCATCATGGAATCATGTCTGCTGAGGTCTGGGATCAATCGCTTCCCTACCAGTTTCTACTTGTGCACCTCTCCACAAGTTTCATGTTGCATTCTTATGCTTTTATGTGCATATCCATGTCATCATAAATTTGAATAAATAGTAGTTGTAAGCAGTGTTTAAATAATATTTCACGTGGTAGGGATTTAGCTCGAAAGTGAAACATATAAAAGTAAATTTATTTGCGTATCTTTGCTGAACTTTTGCAGTGCAATTATAACTGACACCATAGCTTTCACGGTTACGTTAATTTTTATTCCCTCCTTGGTGTTGTGGACATGTTGGTCTAATGTGTGGCACGCTACTTCAACTACAGATTGGACAGTTATCTACAATTCCTCCGAAGCAGAGAACCCTGGAAGCTGCCCAGAAGTACGCTCATACCAAGCTTAATCTACCTAAAGAGGTATTCCATGGTGGTTTTATCCTCGAG
Organism: Zoysia matrella; assembly: GCA_001602295.1. Classification (NCBI taxonomy): domain Eukaryota; kingdom Viridiplantae; phylum Streptophyta; class Magnoliopsida; order Poales; family Poaceae; genus Zoysia; species Zoysia matrella. The sequence continues at coordinate 40,456 of BCLG01000587.1, read as the reverse complement.
AAGATTGATGGTCCGCTGTCAACAGGACATCTGGTCCTTAAAGACAATGATGTCAGGAACAACCCAGCCGTTACCTTCAACTATTTCAGTCATCCACAGGATCTCAAACGCTGTGTCTACGGTGTCAAGACCATCGAGAGGATACTCAAGACAAACCGTTTCTCTGAACTGGCAGCTAATGGTGCTGGATATTCAATGGAAAGGGTGCTCAATATGAGCGTACAGGCCAATGTAAACTGGATACCTAAGCATACAAATGACACACAATCCCTGGAGCAATTTTGCAAGGATACGGTGATCACAATCTGGCACTATCATGGTGGGTGCCATGTAGGGAAGGTGGTTGATCAGCATCACAAGGTGCTTGGAGTCAGAGGTCTACGCGTTGTTGATGGCTCGACATTTTCTAGATCACCAGGGACCAACCCTCAGGCCACTGTTATGATGATGGGCAGGTATCTCACATCGATGGAACTTACTTGTTTCTCCACTACAATATTTTTTAACAGAAATATAAGGTTAATAACAATTGCTTTATGTGACGTTTGGTTTCATTGTCAGATACATGGGGGTGAAGATCCTAAGGGAAAGGCTCGGGCGAGCAGCTGGAGTATAATTGGTTCACCGCCATCAGCCTTTTACTGGAGTATGTGTGACCTAGGAAAGAAATTACTAATTTTTTGTTGGATCCAGAATGAATCACCGAAAAAAGACAAGTTTGGAGTTTCATCTGTACCCAGTGAACCAACTGTCTAATATGATTGTAGACTAAATGGTTTATTGACATCTCCTTGACAAGTGCATTTTGAGAGACGAGCTCTAATGAACTGCTCCCTTCTATGCTCCTTATCTTACACATCTCGACAAATTTAAATGTAGGGCAAAATGCAATACATCTAAAAAGAATTGTAAATCGGTTCATTAAACTCAAATAATCTCACTTTATTCCGTTGTGAAATGATATGTTGTGACTCTACTGCATAGTCACTTTTGAGGGGCAAAAATAAAAAAGAAACAGAGCTTAAAGCATTTCGTAACCATCGTGTCTTGAGATTAACTAAAGAAACTTTGTGTACTTCAATTAGCAACACCTAACAACGAGGGATCGAAAGAATAATGATTCTAGAGCCTTACAGGTATCCTGAGACCATCATAACTAAGCTGGATGTCAAGACCCTCTGATTCCATCAGCTTGGAAAGATCATTGTTTACTTTCTCGTGGTCCATTAAGTGCATCATTCCTAAAGATATAATTCAATTAAATTGATCAATGGAGAAGTGTAAACAATGAAAATGAGATATCAGACATATAAATGAAATCTGATTCAAAGTAAACACTACAGGCTTCCATATCCATAAGCAAACCAGGAACACCAATTGATTTTTCATGCTTGAGAAAATTGAACATAGTCCATTCCTAACATAAATATTCTGTTTATTCTTTCATGAAAGATAACATGAAATAATGTTCCAAAGCTATAATAACCTCAACATAACTTATAATAATGTGCACAGTACTTCCCTACACTTTTGCAGAATTTCTAAGACCATATTTATAGGATAGCTATTAGTTTAACTACCTTCATCATTCTTTCCTTTCCTTTTTGAAATTAAAACCCACCCAAGGCTTATTTTTTCAAGTTATTATGTATCCAACTACGCAGCCTGTTTAAGAGCGGGTTGCAATTTTTGTGCATCCACAGCAACATGAGGACACAGTGAAGTGAAAATTAAAAGATATTTTGATGGAACTCTCTAAAATCACAACAAAAACATGCATATGATCAGTCAAACAAATCATACCAGTAAACAACGTTTTCTTTGGTTTGATTTTCCTAACTTCCTCGAGGGCCTGCACAGTTAAAGAATAAATAAAAAGGAATTAGAAGAAGATACTGAGAAAACCAAGAGCTATTACAGTAGAACTGACCCTTGGTAGTCCAAAGTGTGTTGAAGAAGAACGGTCAGGTCTTAAAGCATCCTGCGTAAAGAGATCATACAAGCAAAGTTAAATCCTTTATGGAAGATGCACAAGAAGCTACTTATCAGAAAAGAATATACATGAGAAGTTTACAGCCTTCCATGAAAATAAGTATTCCAGTATGGAACAATTTGAGATAAAACAAATAATGATACCAATATCAGAAGTTCACAGTTTTCCAGTAGTTTGTAGGTTTCTTCAGGTATGTCACTGACATCACTGCATACATCATAGTAGTTCAGACAAGAAGCCTTATATCAACAGTCATGTAATAAAGTTAACCTTGTAGTGAACGCAGTGTACCTTATATAGCATATATCACCAAAACGAAAACCAAGAGAACGGTAACCCTGACCATGCCAAACAGGCAACGGAATTACCTGTAATGAAGAAATCACACCTTCAGTAAAGCAAATTAAGTATACTTGGCACACTAATTTATACAGAACACAAATAAAGTGGGGAACTTAAAAGTCAAACAATAAGGATAACTTGATGTCATATTGACTAAAATCACATGCTATGGAAAGTCTCCCACCCAACACAGGTAGTCAATTTAAGATAATTTCCACAAACTGTGAAATTTTAAATTACAGTATTATAAACATACTCGTATTAAAAAAAAAGGAGAAATAACATATCGCAATTGTAGTTGAACAAAACAAGGAGATAAGTGTGACTCTTTTATGGAATTCCACTTAGTTGAAATGAAAATGTGATAAAAACGAAAATAGGCCACTGGTTGGCAATAATAGAGTAATAGTATGCGGCATTACAGCTATTTCTTACTTTTTGCTAGTAATCACTTGAAATTACAAACCTCAAGATTATGAACAGTAAATGGCTCCTCCTTTATAATGTTGAATTGCAATGCGGAAACTGCAGCTCCAGGTATAACAACACTTGTGTCAATCAAATAATAGTGGGTCATCTTCATTACCTGACAGAACCAAGCAAAGAAGGAAAAGAGAGAAAAAACAATATGAACCAGATTTTACAATCAGGGAGAGAAATGAAAAGGCAACATTCTTTCAAAAAATATTTCATTTGGACATATGGTACTGTTTTATGATGACCGGTCAACGTAGATAGGATGCTTTGGCATGTTATCCTTGAAAACTCCCCAATGCAATCATGGTGATAGTAGGAAGACCCCGAAAAAAAAAATGATAAATAGCTTTACTCATTACAAATCCCAACCTCGTAGTCACGTTCTGCCACATATATTGGGATGGATGGCTGGACATTGTTTGTCCAATCACGAAGACAGTCAAGTCCTGCACCAGAGGAGCAGTTATTTTTGTATCTTTTCTTTTTGTTATGGAGGAGACAAACAAAGAAGCTGTGCGTTAACAGTTACAACAGGTCGACAAATGGTACAAACCTCCAATGGCGTCTGCATGAGAATGTGTAATAATGACAGCGTCAATTGTCCTCAACCTAAAGTCCAGTGGTAAACATTTATCATGACCAACTTTCATGGAAAACAAGCATTGAACATTTTAGCAGCTCAAGTATGGTACCCAAATTCCGGGAACCACTGGAGCGCGGAGTGATAGAAGAATCTGGAACAGGAAACAAAGCAGAAGCTCATCAATACGAATGACATAAAGTAAAACGGCTCATGATGCAAGCTACAGCGCGTACTTGCCAGCGTCGACGAGGATGTTAGCAGTACCGGACGGGGTGGTGTGGCGTAGGAGGATACAGGTATTGCGCCTCATGTTCCGGTTCCCTGGTTTGGCAGCCTTGGTGCAAACCTACATAGGACAAGACGAGCATAGAGCAACCGAATGCAGGCATGCATGATGCAAACATGTTGGCATTGATTCGGACGGCAATCTCATACCGGACAGGTCTTGGTCGGGTGCGTGAGGCAGCTGACGCGCGGGATGCCCTCGCTGGTGCCCGTGCCGAGGAAGATGAGCTCCGACTCCTGCAACCTCTGCTCCGCCTCCGAATCAGCGGCCACGCTGCCGAGAGACGCACGAGCAACGCCGCTGAAGGAGAGCGCTGGCAGAGAAGCAATCCCCAAAAAAAAAAATGACGGGGGCATTACGTCGAGCAGTTGAGCGCCCAAGAGTGAGCTGTAGTTTCGCTCACGCTTAATCACGCGACGCACCGGAGCCGAGGCGTGGGTTGAGGCGAAGGCGCGGCGAGGAGGATGGCCACGCGGCGGCCGCTCGGGCGAGGAGGAATGGAAGGCGCGCCGCGGCGGGGCCAGCGAACATGCGCGACGAAGGGGGCACGAGCGGCGCGTGGGCGCGCATGAGGACGCCGGCGATACTGCCGGCCGCGGAACGGGGCATCGAGGCGCCGCGTGGGGGATGACGAGCCGGACACTGGGCGCCGGCCGCTTGTCTCGGACCTCTCGGTGCGGCGAAGCGAGGGGTGGGCCACCCGGGTTCTCTGTACCGGTGTGCGGTCGGTGAATTTTTTTTTTTTGACACGCTGGAATGTTGCGACGCTTTCTGTACGCATGCAAAATGATTGGCTCTCATTGACGCGTGGGGCGAATACTCTAGGCCCCACACGTCGGTGGAGGAATGTCTGTTTGGTAGTGGGCTGCTGAGCTTCCCGCAATTTTTGTACTGGGCTTCCAGCCTCATTTGGGCCGGGAATATACCCCTTGTTTCGTTCCCCACCACCCCTTTGCTCTGCAATTGTGCGTTGTCAGGAACCCGCATCTCTCTTCCCCTCCCGTCGGTAGCCTTCGCCGGATCACCTCGACGGCGACGACCGCAGGCATCTCTCTCTCTCTCTCTGGTCTTCAAACTTGTTTCCTTCCTTCAATTTTGGAGGAGCCCGTGGCTTGGTGTTCGTCTGATCTTGGGACGCAGGGGCAGGGTTGGTCTTGGGGCTTAGTGTTCGTTCTCGCCAGCGCCCATGATTCAGTTCTCGAACTGGAAGGACGTTCTAATGATTGGTTTTATGATTAACATTATTTTGCGCCGTGATACAGCCATATAGCGTATGCAATGGAATCTCGCATATATGAGTGGACAGGACGAGTGGTTGCTCAGACTAGTAGATGCTTGATTAGAGACAATTATTGGCCGTTTTTAATCTATTGTCACTTCTAACTTTGGGTACTTGTTCTGAGATTATTTTGTGTTACTGAAAGTAATCATGCAAGGCTTGTGCATACTTGCTAGATTTTTGTGCTGTTAGTTCCTTATCAAAAAATGTCTTGTTGGTCATCATTAAATTGGTATTAGTTTGATTTATGCTCAAACTTCTTTGGTTGGGGGGGGGGGATTAAATGGTTTCACACGTTGCAAGCTACTGTATATGTTTGCTCATTGCTTTAGTTCCAAAATAACTATACTATGCTTTTCACACCTTTTAGTTTTCATTTGTTATCTCGTCTGCTGACAGATACTTTTTTTCTTTGGAACTTCGATGCCCAGAAGAGGAAGAGCTTTGCCGTGAACTTGAAGTGCCATGAACAAAGACAAAATTCATAACAAGGAGACTCACGGAACAAGCAGTGATATAACCGAGAAGACATCTGTAGAAAAGGTGAAGGGCCCTAATCTGCTTGAGCGAGCGAAGGAGGAGGTCGAAGCTCTCTTTGGTGCTGTACACGATAAGATGGAGCACCACTCCAGTCCCCGAGCAAAGAAGGATGGTAAGTTGCTTAAACTGAAGCCTTTTCACTCAATGATTTACTTTTCAAAATTTGAATGAGAAAAGGAGAAGAGCAAAATGGATGAATGAGTTGTCTTAGTTCTCTGTTGAAGGGAAAGTTGCGAGTTATGATACATTTAAGCCTGCATATTGTTCGTTACTATACCAGCTCCAGCTACTGTACTGTACTGCTTGCCAATTGCAGGGTTCATCTTAATACATTAGCCTGATATCCTTCTCAAAAGTTCAAAGGTAGTCACGGGACAACCTTTTGGCCCATCTACTATGATTTCAACCTTTACTAGTTGATGGATTCAGCTTCTGTCACTGACACATAATAACATATTGTAACCTGATTCCTAACAAGCGAAGGGGTTTTGAGTGCATTGGCTTTTGTTCATATTCCTTAAGACATAGGCCCTGTTTGTTTACCTAGTAGATTATATAATCCAGATTATAATCTGGGGATTATATAATCTGGATTATAATCTAAAGATGAATGACAATGGTGAATAGTTATTTTAAATTTGGTATGAGTAGTGGATCTTTTGTAGATTATAATCTGAAATAAGCACATCATGACCATCTTATCAGATTACAATAATCTGTACTTGAGATTAAATAAGCTGCCAAATAAGTTGTCCTGTTTGTTTACCTCTGCAGATTATAATCTCTGGCAGATTATAATCCCAAACAAACAGGGCCATAATAGCGCTAACTGAATATTGAAATATTGCTTCTCTAGATGTTGTGAATGGACTGAACTTAATGCCTCTTTAAATGATACTTCCTCCGGTTCCATATTTTTTGATGTTTAGGACAATGACATGGTTTCGAACATGCAACTTTGACTTATGTTTTTCTATAAGTTTTTATTTAAAAGTGATATATGTATATTTTTTATGAAAGAACTTTTTAAGATAAATCTATTCATATAATTGTCATATTTTTAAAATTAACAAATTTAGTTATTTATGATTTATGTTTCTAATGTTTGACCCAAACCTTGTCCAAAACTTAAAGAATTATGGAACCGGAGGGAGTAGTGTTGAGTGCCTTTGTTTTTCAGATCTTTCTCTCGTTTTTTTTTTCTTTCGCTATGTTGCATCATCTGATCTTTTCATAACTGCAGAATCTGACAAGGAAAGCAAGGAGGACATGCACAAAATAAAGACCCACACGAATGAAACTCATGGGACAAGCGATGACATAAAGGAGGACACGCCAGTTGATAAAGTCAAAGGCCCTAATGTATTTGAGCGTGCCAAGGAAGAAATTGAAGCAATTGTCGAAGCTATACATCCAAAGAAGTGATCCGACAAGTGAAGTTGAGAGCCTGGAGGAGGTTCTGCCTTAAGTGGCTTCCGAAGCATTGACATAACTGGTTGCATAGCCCAAGTACACATCAGATGTAGGATCGTGTATTTGGGGTTTGCTGCTGATCAGAGGCGTGTCCTATCGAAGTGGTTTATGATACTGAAGTAATTGTGCTTGACCGTGAATAAACAATTTGCAATGCTGTCTGTAACATGAGAGTTGACATGAATTGGAAATGATATATCACCGCTATGTGCAGTACTAGCCCGTTCGGACCATCTTTTGTTTTTCAGCTGGTGCCCTTGCAGTATTACCTCTGCTGTTAGATTTCTAACAAGCAAAGATTTCCAACATTCACGTAGTAGATAAATACTGAAAAAATGGACGATAACCACAAACCTGCAAGTAGTATTACACACTACTTTCTCAGACAGAATCTGGAAAGTATATTTACATAACGAATCATCCATATTTTACATTGCCACCAGTGAAATATGATACATAATTATTAATGCAAGCTCCTAGCAAGATCTAAGCAAACAAAAGCTGCATATTTACAGCACTAGTGCATGCATTTTTGAAGTCGACTGTTTCTTCGTTCCACCAAGCCACCAGTAATCCCTATGTACACCGATCATCACCTACAAGTACCCAATTTCTAGCTAACTGTACACCAGATCCTTCCTATATATACAGGATTCTATTACCATTGCTTCCAAACCAAATCCAAAGGCTGTTATGAATGTGTTCTAAGAATCTGACCATTTCACCTCCTGCTTTATGGAGGACACAGTTGATCTTTAGTGTCATCTAGTTCATTTTCAAATGGTGCAGGACGATGAGGAAGATTAAAGTTTGGGAAGAAGCCACCCGAGTGTCCAGCCAAGAAGCAATCCAGCGCCAGCAATACCTACACCAACCACAAATACAACAGCTTTACGAAGGCCACCTTTCTTGTTCGGTTTCCTGCCTCTCTTCCTTGTCCCTTCTTTCCGATCTTGCCCTGGTGCTGCTTTTTCCTTCACCATCATCCACGGAAGTTCTGGGAACATGGTTGCGATCTGCTGCTCTTTGAACCTAAGCTGCAGGCATATGTTTTCAAGCTGCAGAATTCTGAGCCTTTGCTTGCAAGCGAATAGGTGTGAGGCCTGCCGAAACAATAACTTAATGACATGGTCTTTCTCATCACAGGCATTCTTGGCAGCCATCTCAGCTTCTCTAGCACGTGTTTGTGAATGGCGAAGGGCATCCAGCAGCTTGGCCCTCTCAGAAGCATTTTGATATGTCGGCTTGCTATTTGAAGTGCTATTACTGGAAATATAAGAATGTTGTTCAACCCTGCAGTTCAATGTGCTATATTAATGCATAGGATGGTTGAAGAAAAGGATCGACAAACAGAAGGCGCATACAGTTTCCAATTTTACTGGAAAACATTGAAACGAAAAAGGACAAGATAGAGGACATCAAGTATAATGACCACCTGAACAGATTTCGTAGATGCAATTGCCACTGAAGTTCTTAGTTTTATTAAAACAAAGACAACTATGTGGAACAATTTTAAAGATATGGCATGAAATGGTTATGTTCTTCATTTTCAGCCTCGTTAGCTAAACTCTCTCAGATGCAATACACAAAAATGATTACTCATATGAACCTCTCTTGTAAAGAGGAAGACTAAAAGAAGCAAAAGGAAATAAACGGTTTTCTGTCATCGACAGATTGTGAAACAAGATAACTGAAGAACACTTACCCGAGAATGTTATTTCGTTGATACTGTTGCCAACTTCCCGCATCAGATGAATTTGTCTCTGTGCTAGAAACACCATAGCTGCAAACCATAGTGTCAAGTACAGGATCCGACACTTTACTGACAGATGGCAATGGGCACTCATAATCATCCTTTTCTTCAGGAAGGTTCAGTTTAGCTCCGTGAACTTGTACTGTCTGTGTTGGCCTTGGCAGATCATTGTTGACAATGTTCTGCACTGCTTTTTCAGCGACAAGGGACGCCAAACCATCTGCATCAGCTACTTGCCACCACGGCTGAGACTTGTTGTTTTCTTCCCACGGCACATTCATCTCCCAGCACTCCTCCGGTTTCACTGGAAACAGTGGATCAAAGGCCTTGAACTCCATAAACTCTCTGTCCTCATAAACAGAGTTTTTGGCACTTCCTCTGCACTTGAGACTCGTTGGAGCACACCCAGTGGGAGCCGAGACAATCCACGGAGGCTCAAAAGGATCCGCACTCTTCTTCGCTTCAGCGTCATCCTCGAGTTCAGACGCTGGTGCTACTAACCGCTCCGTTTTCTTCCCAACAGCCTCCCCACCCGCACAGTTGAGGTGAGTCAGCTGGCACCCGAAGTTCGGCTGCAAGTGGAGCCACCACTGGGTGTCCGACGGCAGATTGGAGCTCGTCAGGTTCCAGTTCACAGCCATGAAATTCGGGACGTGGAGATCTTGTGGCCCCGCAGGATTTCCGCCGCCGCTGGAGTCGAGCGGCTGCACGGGCGGCGGACAGCAGGCCAGCTTCGGCGCTCTCTTCGCATCCTCCTGGACCAGGCAGCGGTTGGCGGCGCGTTGCCATGCAGCTCTCGCTTCAGCGGCCGCCATGGTTCTCTCGCTCACATGCTAAAACCTGCGTGTACATCTTACAATCACAGTTAGTCACTTGTAGGATCGAAAATGAATCGCACAGAACAGGGATCAAAGCACAGCCACGTACTATCCAAAAATGTTCAATCGATCATCATGTAGAGTAATCACTCTGTTCATGACTAACTAAGAGATATTGCCATTCTGAGAGTGGAAACTCCCGGGATGAAAAAAAGAAAGACAGCGCTATTCCTCCCAAGTAGAGCCTGGGAGGACAGCAAGCGGCTCCCAGGAATTAACCGGATCTGCTTCTTACAGCTTTGATGAGACGCACTGGAATCGATCGTGGAGGAGAAGGAAGACGAACTGCCGTACCTGGAACCTGGAGCAGGGAGAACGTACGGCGGCAGGCGCGGCGCCGGCCTACAGGAGAAACTTCCGCAGCGCTGTGCCGATCCCTTGGGCAGTGAACCATCACCGCGGCTGACTGAATCTAGGCTCTAGACGCGTATCCCTCTCGAGGATGGGGAAGGGAGAGCAGCAACGGAGAGAAGAAATCTTTCCTTCTCTATTGCTGCACTCCAGTTCGGATAACGACGTCGAAGAAGCAAGGTGTTGCTTTTCTTTTTAACACGCAGCACGATTAAAATTGGGAAGAAAGAGACCCCGGAGCAAAGCTGCCGCCCGTTCCTGCACTGCTCACCTTCCCTGACAGCGTTGTTCTTGTTCATCCAAGCCGGCTAGTATTTTCTTCTCGCTCGTCAATGTTGCCATCTCATTTTTGTGTCGGGATTTGCTCGGCGTTCCTTCCCTGGTGGTCGTGGATTCTGCCAGTGCCAGTGCTATAGTATCCGTGCCGTCTCGTGGGCTCCTTGGCGGTCGCTCTCGGCCGGAATCTGGCCGAACCTATCCGTTTGTTTCCGCGCCCAGTTTCCGGACTCGCTCGCCAACGTCTGCTGCAGGGCGGTGGGGGCAGGTGTCCTGCCGGCGGCGGCGCCACAGCTCCACCAAACGTCGCATTCGGATTCACGAGGGATAGGCACTCCGCCGATGCCGCTCGCGGTGCGTTCCCCGAATGGGTAATTGCAGATGGAGGTGGTGCACTGGTGGACGCGTAGAAGAGCCCCAGCCGACCAACGCTCTCGCGGCCAACCGGTTAGAAGGCTGCGTCCTCACTCCACCGGTGCCGGGTTCGAGCGCTGGTTTCTCCCTTAAAAATCCTCTGGTTGGCTGTCTACCAGCCGAAGATCGATCCTTTTTTTTACACCGATGAAGCAAGGAAGCACCTGTGGCACTCGTTCCAGTAAAGCAGTAACCCCCGTCCATGATTCGAAGCTCCTCCTTTGCCCGGCCCGCGGTTTCGCCACAATTTTTTTTTGGGTGCTCTCACATCGTGCGTGCTCCAGAAGCTGCGCACACTCTTTTTAATTAGAAAAACAGTCAAAAGGATCCAATCAAAATCCTATACCGTAAGCACCGCAAAAGCGCATCACGATTTACTTAACCTACAAAACCATGTTGTCAAAACAAAATTGCAGGACAAACAAAGGATACAACGGGAACTAAAACGTTTGCACCACCTCTCAGATATTTTAGTACAGTACAGTATCAGTGTCGGAGTCTTTCCTACATCAAGATTTCGAGTGAAGGGGACAAAACAGGTCATTGTCTACTCTTGCGTGAATTACATGCTCAGCTCAGCGGCAACCAACTGGACTGGACATACACACTGGCAACCACGCACAGGTTTGAACAGTTGTTGGTCCGCGGATCCGACGCGAATCCTTTTCTCTCACGTGTCAGATGTTCCGGCCGGAATGACTAGCTTACACGGGGGAGCAGAATGTCTAGTGACGTGGCGTGGACCGTGCGGTGCCGTAAAAGAATTGTTTTAGAAAAAAAAAATGTGGTTGAACTTGTTTGTATTATTCCCAGCAAAGTTATTTGTTTTAAGTTTTGTTCAAGTTCCCTGTGAGTCTAAACTGTCCATCTACGTATATCTTATAAAACAAAGACGACAATGCAATTAGCAGTAAAATTACAAGAGCTTGATTAGTTCGGTATGGATGGCATGAACAAAACTGAATGCTACTTTCACCTCTTGCTTGTTACGATTGACCATACAGTCAACGCCATGTACTTTCCTAACAATTCAATGAGGCAATAGAAAACTCAAACCAAGGAATTAAAATTGGGACAACTTGAAAAATGATTAACTATGCGGAAAACATGACGCAAACCTTACCTATCGTAACGGTGTTATTATTGAGTCTACTAAGAGACCATGCACTCGCTTAGAAGCCAAGGTCAAAAGAAGGGCAATCGTCTATCAACTCCTGAATCTTGTGATCTTTGCATGTCAGTGTATGCAGAAGCAGTAGGGAGGCATCACATTTCTGATCCTCTAAACTGCTCTGTGTGCTTAGCTGCAAATGCACAGTTTGTCAAATAGAATAATGAGTACTAGTATTTGACACTGTGTGATCAAATTTAAATGTCTTTGAAAGACCTTTCATAGATTAATTTTTTTATTTATTTCTGTATGTATAATAAATAAATAATATTTTAACAATTACTCCCTCCATTCCAAAATATAAGCATTTCTAGATTTAATCAAAGTCAAACTTTTATTACTTTGACCGTTAATAATGAAGAATTAATGATGTTTTATCATACAAAAATTATATTTTTTTGATTCATCGTGAAATAAGCTTTCATAAAACATATATTTTTATATTAAAAATTATGTAATTTTCAAGATATTATTAGTTAAAATTAGAAGACTTTGACTTTATCCAGAGCTAGAAATGCTTATATTTTGGAACGGAGGTAGTAACAATTGATGATTGAAATGTGGCATAAGCACTAGATAATAGTAATACTTTTGTGCTCCAGTCTCAAGGGAAAGAAGCCGTCTTCAGACAGTTAATACAAGGAAAGAAGCTGTTGCCCCTGAATATATTTACTCTCGGAAGTTCAAAAAGGTAAAAATTCTTGTTCCAAAAAATGCATACCTGGACTGCCATTCTACTTTTGTCGTCTTGCAAGCCTGGGTCACTAGGAACAGTATCTGTCAAATATGGATCAACATTAGCACTATTAGTTATTCCTCAACAGAATATCATATTGCCAATGTACATATTACATAAAGACGTGCTGAAATGAACTGAAGCAGCTTTCAGTACCACTAGAACTTCCCATATGATGATTGCTTGAATCTGGTTGCTGCTCTTTAGCGTTAGATATTTCAGATGCGAGGATATCTACCATAGCCAAATCCTGACTGTTAAAAGCTTCTGGTCTCCTAAGAAGCATAATTTAAGTCAGATATTTACAATTGTTATTTTATTGTTAATATTGGAGCTTAGCTTCTGTCCAGAAGGAAAATATTGTAGGATAGAAATATGAAATAAACAAGATCTTACATGATGTCCGGAGTTGAATGACTGTTCCCTGATGATTCATTCCATTGATTAGCAATTACTGATTTCTTCAAGGTTTCTTCCACTGGAGTTTCCAAACTCAAGCAAGATTTTACTGAATTACGAAGCTGGGTAGAGAAGTGTGCCAATCCAGAGTGTCCACTAGCATCAGAAGTCCGGTTTGAAGCATCAACCACGGAATTGTTTGTATGGGTCGCATCTAAGCTCAAGCAAGATTGTACTGATGAACGAAGCTGGGTAGCAAAGTGAGATAATCCAGAGTGTCCAAGACCATCAAAAGTTCTGTTTGAATCATCAACCATCAAGTTGTTTGTGTGGGTTGCATCAAAAAGTATCCTTGAGTTGGAAGAAGATACCAATGACTGTGCTGGTCCAGATGAAATGCTTTGAGGAAGTTTGATTTCTGGCGGGGGCTTCATAATGGACAGTATTTGGGATGCTGAAGAAAAAGCGGAAATTTGTTAGTATACAGAGAAAACAAGAATCTAATAGTAAGACTAGGTGTACACGTCATTCAAGTTGGCTCCAAATTCCCCTAGGATCACCAGAAGATATCTTCCAGAATGAATTCCGCCAAAATGAGCATACAAATAATGATTACAACAGAAGCACACAACAGGTTTTATTCATATGCATTACAATCCTAAAATACTATCATCCTGGTGATAAGAAAGAAGTAGAAAGAAATAAGCATCATGGGGCATAAGAGCAGGATAATTAATTTGAACAAAAACGAGAACATAAATGGTGAACTCTTTTTAGGATCGTATACATCACTGCAATAAAATATTTGCAAAGATATTGACTATTTACCTTTATGGTGAATTAACCCTCAATTATAAGTAACAATTGAAAATAGGAATTGTTAGTATCTAACCTTGGCATTTTACAAGAGCATTATCAAAAGTCTATAGTAAAATGACATATCTTTCATTTTTCCTGATTTTCCTGCACTGAGTCATGTAATAGATATTCAAGTGTACTGCATAGAGGTTTACAAACCAGTCCGCACAGAATCATCCATGTTGCCAAAAGATGATTTGCCAACCTCTTTCCTGATAAAATTAGTGAGCCCTCTTGATTCATACTGACGATCTACAAATGGTGGAAGATTATGGGTGCTACTACATTAGAGCCCAGATTATATCACAGCCTGTGATTCACAGAAAGGAAGCACAAATAATTGAATGTAAATTTATTGTACGATTTAGAGTCAGTACCATGAAATTTTAGTGGGTCACCAATGCTGCTCAGCCATGATTTGCCAACCTCAGGCCAAACAGAGTTGGTAGAGGTACCCTTCTGGACATCTGTAAAAGCAATATTAATACTTAAATACATAAAAAAGGGTGGAAAATAAAAATTATAGTTGCACAACTAAGCCGATGTACCATTAAATGTAAGTGGGTTATCCATGATACTAAATGTTAGTAGTTTACAATGGTCTGCCCCTCCATTGGCATCAGAAGCTCATTTTACCAGTATTAATATCTGAAAGTACTGGTAATAAACACTAGTTGTGCGATTTTAAACTATGGGTGATACAGGAAACAGAAATAAATGAGATCAACATTTAGATCAGCTACCATGGGAATTCATTTTTGGCCTGTGGAAGCTTGTTGTGCTTTCACAGTTACTCTTCCGAGCATCTGCAAATTGTGAAGAAAAATGAATTGCTGTGATGCAACAGGTGGTAGTCGTACGCAAGAAAATATATTTAGTGTAACCTTAAAAGCAAATACCTTGGGACTTGAACGGACTAACAAAATTTGGAGATTTACTTTTTGCGCCCCTTTTGTAACATGCATTCTCTTCACTTTTCTGACCTGTCTGGTTCACCTCCTCCAAAGAGTGTCTACCCTCTATACAAGTATCAAACATTGTAGCAGTAGGTATTTGAATGTCATAAAACAAAAAATTGGTTTTCCTATTCACACATGTGTACTGCCTTGTGAGCTACATGTCAGATGCGTACAAAAAAGGATCTTATTTGGCCATGAATGTAACTAACCATTTCTGAGCTCAGTTACTTCTATAAGATAGTTAGGTATCTGGCATTTCGTCCCACTTTCAATAGATTCAACTGATTTGAGATATCTGCTGCCAAGCACTCCACCATCTTCATCCAGCAAAACAATCTAAAAATGTAATTAAAATAACAGTACCACCTTAAACACCATTGAATGTCAATTAATTTGAACTTGGAACAACATCCTCAAATAAAACTGTATGGCACCAACTTAGCATTAACAACATCAGTAAATCTCTATGCAGATAGTTTCTCTGGATGTTGATATTATAAGCATACAATTAAAGATTCGGCACCAATTCCTGACCTGCCTTGCGGAAGAACCAATTTGCATGAGCCTTAAAACACCATCATGATATTTCTTTGCTTTTTGAGTGAGTTGGGTGGTATATAAGGCATTCCATTCTACAAAAAATACATATTTCAAATAACTATAAGCCTACAGATAAACTTGAAATCATTAGGTATATATCTCCAATTTAGAGGGAGTTGAGAGGGGAACAGACCTTTGAAACCTGAGTCTGTACTGATAAGGCTCCCTGAGCTGCCAGCAGCTGCCACTTCAGCCTTACCATTCTCTAGCTTGCCAGAACTAGCAGTGACTTCTGATTTCGTCCCATTAAGATCTACAAATTGTGGAAAGAAACAAGATTCTGATCAGATACCATGACGTGTAGGAAGAGTTGGAGGCAGTTAAGTAATGTAACTTTAAGCCAGGTACCATGGAGGTTTTGAAGACTGTTAAATTTCTGCGATTTGCTCACTGCATTCAGTCCCATCTTGTTACTTGTACTCTTTGCACTAGTGTGAACTATAGGTCCCCCTGAATGTGTGCCTGAATATTGATGCATGCAGAACCAGCATTTGTTCAGTGAGATTGTCTAGAAAAGAAACTATTCTGAACTGAAAATGAGTCGGTGATTCTCATGACGTCATGAGTCATAGGTTACAAACTTAATAAAAGTGTCATGAACTATGGTAGGGAATGTAACCATGAATTAACTGACCTTCCTTCTCAGTTTTTGCCTCGCAAATCTCAATCAAATAATTAGGGAAAATGCATTTCTTTCCACTTTCAATTGATTCTCCCGACTTGAGGTGCCTGCTGCCTAGTACTTGGCCATCTTCATCCAGCAATATAATCTGAACATTTAGTAAAAATATTGTATCACCTTTTCTGATAAACTAATTAGAGGACGACTTGAACACGCCATCATTACGCACCACCAATCTACAGATCTCACCGTCCCCAATATCAAGGGCATGCACGGGAACAAGACGTATAATGACGTACCTGCTTCACGCGCGGGCCAGTCTGCACTAGCCTCACCACACCGTCATGGTACTTCTTCGCCTTCTGAGTCATCTGGGAAGTGTACAGCGCCGTCCATTCTGCAAACGAAATTACCAACTCGTTCAGCGCATGAACATCCACAGACCGAAGAACACACGTCGAACAGGTGGCGCGCAAACCTTGGAACCTGGAGTCCGCCGCCTCATCGGCGCCACCAGAGCCCACGGATTCACCCTCCGCGCCGCTGCCGGCTCCGCTGCTCTTGGGCGGGTTCACGAACGCGCGGGAGACGCGAGGGTTGAACCTCCCCGCCGCGCTCGGCGGTCGCGCTCTGACCCCACCGCGGTACGCGGTCCTGGCAGCGGCGGCAGCGGCGGAGGAGCTGGCGCGGGACACAGCGAGGATGGCCTCGGGCTCGCCGACGTCGACGAGGTAGGAGTGGAAGGAGAGCGCGGCCCCCGCGGAGACCTCCTCGCTGGCGCGGAGGAATCTGGACTCGAGGGTGTCGCCGGCGTCGTCGAGGAGGACGAGGCGGCCGAGGTCCGGATAGAGGAGGAGCGCACCGTCGTGGTAGGCCTTGCGCTTCTGCTTCAAGTGCTTCGTGTACGTCGCCGCCCACCGCTGCGGCTCCGCCTCCATGGGAGAGCTTTCGGCCCGCCGCAAGCGGGAGCGAAATCGAGCGGGGAATTGGGGGATTCGAAAATTCGAAATTGCGGAGGGAAGAAAGCGGCAGAGATTGTTAGTTGATTAATCCATGCTAGATTGCCGGAGGTTGTTAGTGCATTTGCATGTTTGTTTACTCGTTCTGTAGATGCATGCGCACGCGTCGGGTTAGCGGACGACATGCGCGTAGGGGTCATGGCAAGACTAGCTCAGCCATGATCCGCAGTCCTCGGACATGGGCTACGCCGTGGACGTGCTCACGATCCCTGTATCCATGTTTGCTTATAAGAGGTGAAAAGAGTCTAGAAAATACTGCAAGTCGGGCAGCACAAAATTCTCGTGTGTTTTTCCAAGTGATTCGCGTGAGTTTGCTACACCGTAGATCTTCGGTTCTCGTCGCCGACGGTCCTTGCCGTGGCCGCGGACTAACACGTGGCATCAGAGCCTAGGTTCGAGGGACCTCGCATCGCAGCCATGGCGTCTCCGTCGAAGGTCCGCGGACGTTCACCAGTTGTCAAAGTCGACGGCTCCAAGAAGAACGACGGCGGCAGCGGCTCCGGCAACAAGACGCCGCCGCGGGTTTTTTCTCCGAGCCGTTCTCCACCACGTCGACCACGCACGCGCAACGCACGCCGTTCGCGCACCCGAGAGGTACATCGTCCGCGGGAGGTGGTGATCGAGCGCATCATTCGGGAGGGCGGCGGCTCCGGCAACTGGCCGCAACTGACGAAGACTAACTACAGCGAGTGGTCGCTCCGCATGAAGCTCAAGATGGAGGCCCGTCATCTCTGGGACGCCGTCGAGTTCGATGACGCTGATCACGACGAGGACCGGAGTGCGCTCGATGCGATCTGCAGCGCCGTACCGGCGGAGATGGTGCCGGCGCTTGCAACTAAGGCGTCCGCCAAGGAGGCCTGGGAAGCTATTAGGACACTGCGGATTGGTGACGAGCGCGTGCGCAAGGCGACGGCGCAGAACCTCCGCACCGAGTACGAAGCGATCGCGCTCCGCGACGGCAAGGCGATCGAAGACTTCGCGCTCCGTCTAACCGGCATCGTCCAGCGGCTGGCCACACTCGGTGACCCTGAGCCGGATGAGAAGGTCGTGGCGAAGTACCTGCGCGTCGTTCGACCGAGGTACAAGCAGTTAGTCATCTCCATCGAAACTCTTCTTGACATATCTCAGCTGTCCATCGAGGAGGTCACGGGGAGACTGAAGGCAGCCGACGACGATGTGCCACCGGCACAACAGAACGCTGGTGGCAAGCTGCTGCTCACTGAGGAGCAGTGGGTGGAACGCTACAAGCAGAAGGGTCAGGAGCCAGGCCGAGGTGGCTCCGGCTCTGGCGGCCGCGGCAAACGCCGTGGCCGAGGCCGTGGACGTGGCACTGGCGGAAGAGAGTCCCGCAGCGGCTCCAACACCAACCGTGCGGCCCCGGACGACATCTGCAACCACTGCGGCAAGAAAGGACATTGGGCGAAGGATTGCAGGACAAAGAAAAGGGAGGAACAGGCACATGTTGCCCAAGACGACGAACCAACACTACTGTTGGCCGTCGGAGCACCCCCATCACACCGCCATGCCTTGAGCT
Organism: Zoysia matrella; assembly: GCA_001602295.1. Lineage (NCBI taxonomy): Eukaryota > Viridiplantae > Streptophyta > Magnoliopsida > Poales > Poaceae > Zoysia > Zoysia matrella. The sequence continues at coordinate 21,913 of BCLG01000587.1, read as the reverse complement.
GCAACGGCACGGTCGTTCACTTCGTCGAGGACCAAGTGTTCGCAGCTCTTGACAATGAAGCCGATCGTGATCCATCGCACTGGATTGTGGACTCTGGTGCATCCAACCACATGTCTGGCTCCCGCGCCGCATTCGCCAGCTTCGACACTGTAGTCACCGGGTCTGTCCGCTTTGGGGACGGATCTCTCGCCAAGATAGAAGGAATCGGCACGGTGCTGTTCTCCTGAAAAAATGGTGAACACCGAACGCTCCAGAACGTCTACTTCCTGCCGCGTCTCACTGCCAATATTATTTCCGTTGGGCAGCTCGACGAGAGCGGTTTTCAGGTGCTTGTTGAGGACGGAGTGATGCGGATCCGGGACGAGGAACGACGTCTGCTGGCCAAACTCCACCGAACCCCCGGGCGGTTGTACAAGCTCGACGTCACCATTGCGAGCCCGGTCTGCTTGACGACGCGATCAGAGGAGGATGCATGGCGCTGGCATGCACGGTTCGGCCACACGAACTTCACAGCGCTCCAGAAAATGGGTCGCGAGAGACTCGTACGCGGACTTCCTCTGCTGACTCAAGTTGAACAAGTGTGCGAGGCTTGCCTCACCGGCAAACATCGCCGCGCCCCATTCCCGCAACAGTCGAAACAGCGATCAACGGAAGTTCTGCAGCTATGGCACGGCGACTTATGTGGACAGATCTCGCCACCCACCCCAAGTGGGAACCGGTATTTTCTCCTCCTAGTTGATGATTACTCCCGTTACATGTGGCTCTGCCTATTGCCGTCGAAGGATGCTGCACCAGAAGCTATCAAACGTGTACAAGCTGCTTCTGAACGCAAGACCGGGAGAAAACTGTGTGCACTTCGCACTGACAGAGGAGGAGAGTTCACGTCTACAGACTTTGCAGATTACTGCGCCGAGCTGGGTGTTCGACGTGAATTGACGGCGCCATATACGCCTCAACAGAATGACGTCGTCGAGCGCCGAAATCAGTCCGTGGTGGGCATAGCGCGCTCTATGCTGAAGGCCAAAGAGCTGCCCGGCATGTTCTGGGGGGAGGCTGTCTCTGCGGCAGTCTACATCCAGAATTGCACGTCCTCGAAGAGTCTTGACGGAAAAACCCCATACGAGCTGTGGACGGGGAACACTCCGGCGGTTGATCACTTGCGCACATTCGGGTGCATCGCTCACGTCAAGAATACCGCGCCGAACCTGAAGAAGCTGGACGACCGCAGCAAGCGGATGATCTTCGTCGGATACGAGCCTGGATCCAAGGCCTACCGGGTCTACGATCCGGTCACACGCCGTGTCCACATAAGCCGCGACGTGGTGTTCGACGAAGCGGCTCAGTGGGCATGGACGGGGGAGCACACCGCTGCATACGATGACTTCGTCATCGAGCAAAGTCCCAGCGACGATCTGGCTGAGGTCGTCGTGACGACTACTGGTACACCTGCATCATCGCCGGCTACATCACCATCGCCCGCTACACCGACATCGCCGGCTACACCGCCATCTCCGGCTGCACCGCCATCTCCTGCTACATCGTGGCAAGGTGACTCTACATCAAGCTCCATTGCGCCATCACGTTTTGTCTCGCCTCCAGCAGGGGGAGATGATAGTTCTCGCCGCGACGCCGATCACGACGACGCGCCAGTTCACTACCGCACCATCGACTCCATCTTGGGGCCGGTCACGGCACCCGGGCGCGTCGAGCGCGCTCTGGCGGAGGAGAACCTGATGCTGGCGCGAGAGGTGGAACCATCTACGTTCGACGAAGCGCAGCGACAAGATTGCTGGCGCCAAGCCATGCTCGACGAGATGACGGCCATTGAAGCAAATGGCACATGGGAGCTGGTCGACCCACCGCCGGACGGACGACCGATCGGCCTCAAGTGGGTGTACAAGACGAAGACAGACGCGGCGGGCAACATCACCAAGTACAAAGCGCGACTGGTCGCCAAAGGATACGCGCAACAGCAAGGTATCGACTTTGATGAGGTTTTTGCGCCGGTAGCTAGGTTGGAGTCCGTGCGGCTCTTGCTGGCACTCGCTGCAAGCAAAGGCTGGGCCGTCCACCATATGGACGTTAAGTCCGCTTTTCTGAACGGCGATCTACTGGAGGAGGTTCACGTCCAGCAGCCCCCCGGCTTCATCCGCGTCGGGCATGAACACAAAGCTCTACGCCTTGTCAAAGCTCTATACGGGCTGCGACAAGCGCCAAGGGCGTGGTACTCCAAGTTGGACACCTCGTTGGCATCACTTGGTTTTCGGAGAAGCCGCTCAGAGCATGCCATCTATCTCCGTGGCGCAGGCGCGCATCGCCTCATCGTCGGGGTCTATGTGGATGACTTTGTCATCACAGGCAGCAGCTCCAACGACATCCAGCACTTCAAGGAGCAAATGATGAACACGTTCTAGATGAGTGATCTTGGACTTCTGAACTATTATCTTGGTCTTGAGGTGACACAGTCAGCTGCAGGCATTACAGTATGCCAAAGTGCCTATGCTGCAAAGATACTTGAAGATGCTGGGATGGGAAGCTGCAACCCGTGTGCAACTCCAATGGAGACTCGGCTCAAACTTAGTAAGTCAAGCACTGCTCCTGCCGTTGATCCAACCAAGTACAGGAGTATAGTGGGTTCTTTGCGGTATCTACTGAATTCTAGGCCGGACTTGGCATATTCTGTTGGCTACTTGAGCAGGTTCATGGAAAAGCCAACTACTGAGCACTTGGCGGCAGTCAAGAGGGTCTTGCGGTACATCGTCGGGACTCGTCATCTTGGCTGTCTGTACAAGAGGAGGAAGGGAGGAGCGGCTGAACTCTGTGGTTTCAGTGACAGTGATCACGCAGGCGACGTGGACACACGGAAAAGTACCACAGGTGCATTCTTCTTCCTCGGAGACAATGTGATCACCTGGCAATCACAAAAGCAAAGGGTAGTGGCTCTTTCATCATGTGAAGCGGAGTACATTGCCGCTGCTACTGCTACTTGCCAGGGAGTTTGGTTGGCGCGTCTTCTGGCCGAGCTCCAGGGAGAGCAGGTTCGCGCTTTCCAGTTGAAGATCGACAATCAATCTGCAATCGAGCTGAGCAAGAATCCAGTCTTCCACGACCGAAGTAAGCACATAGATATCAGATTTCATTATATCAGGGAGCGTGTTGAGGAAGGCGAAGTGAAGCTTGAGTTCGTCGGTACTCATGAGCAGCCGGCGAACATTCTGACGAAGGCCCTTGGACGCGATCAGTTCTTGAAGCTCCGCGCCCTCATCGGTCTCATCGATGTCCAGCAATCTCGCAAGGCTTAGGGGGAGTTTGTTAGTTGATTAATCCATGCTAGATTGCCGGAGGTTGTTAGTGCATTTGCATGTTTGTTTACTCGTTCTGTAGATGCATGCGCACGCGTCGGGTTAGCGGACGACATGCGCGTACGGGGTCATGGCAAGACTAGCTCAGCCATGATCCGCAGTCTTCGGACGTGGGCTACGCCGTGGACGTGCTCACGATCCCTGTATCCATGTTTGCTTATAAGAGGTGAAAAGAGTCTAGAAAATGCTGCAAGTCGGGCAGCACAAAATTCTCGTGTGTTTTTTCAAGTGATTCGCGTGAGTTTGCTACACCGTATAACTTCGGTTCTCGTCGCCGACGGTCCTTGCCGTGGCCGCGGACTAACAGAGATCCTAGTCTGGGATGACAATAGTGGCCCAAAGCCAGCCCAAAGGCCATGGGACACAGAACCACGAGGAAGTCGGCAAGGAGCTGCAGACGTATTTTTTCCTTCAAATTTCTGTGCGATCTGTGAAAACACTGCCCATGACATCTAGGTGCAGAATCTAGAGAACATATTCAAACAATATTATTTACTGGGGGCAATGGTTTCATTTCAATGAAGCAGAAAATTAGCAAAGTTCTTCAGTTAATTATCTAAAGAACCCGTGCAAACGGACTCAATGAACCAGATGAGTAACAAATTGATTTAATAAATCTGTAAGAATGGCTTCCATCATATTCTACCATGAATGCCCCTGTTGTAAAGTCATAAAAAGAAAAATGGCGTGCACCACTACAAGATGCTAATGTAGTGTGACCCAGAATTGTGCATGCTAATAGGAGTCGTATTAACATGCACAACAACATGAATATTGCCCATAAGGTCATAACCATACAATTTTACACTCCAGATTGTAGTGGTGCATGCTAATGTAGTGTGACCCAGAATCAGCACTATGGCTGTGTAAAGACGACACAACAACAAAAATATCACCCATAACCATACAATTTTACCCTTCACAATCACAACACGTCTGCATGATAGGCATGCTTCATTATCTAAAAGAAAACATCATGAAAAGGAGTGATATGCAAATTCCATTAAAAGCTTAAAACCCAGTACAATGGACCAGAGTTTTCTACAAGATACTCCAAAAGAGAGAGGTGCTGCTCGATATATTCAAAATTCGGACACAGATTCATCTAAGGGAGACTAAATGTAACAAGCAAGCAGTACAATGACAGCAATGAAGTGCCCGATTAACACAAAGGTATGTCAGAACTGTTTTTCAACATCTTAACAGTCAGCAGCACTTAGTAGAGCCTACCGCAGCATTCAGAGGAACCACAGTAGCAATGTCAGGAGCCATCGATGCTTGTACAATTATATGGTCAGGGACAAGATCCATATCACCATTATCTTCAGCTTGATTGGATTGTTGCAAAGAGCTCTTGCCTGTACCATCACCCTTTGGCGTACAAACAGATTTAAATTCCTTTGTGATGGTATTTGAGGGCATCAATTCTTTTTTGGTGTTCAAAGTCTTCGTTCGCATGTTCCTCTCCTTAGAGGCCTCTGTACTATCTAGCAATGTTGCATTAATCTTGTCACCATCAGATCTCTTGCCCTTTGTATTTGCAACAATGGCACACCTCGTAGGAGTCTTCTTATTAATATCTTTCTGCAAGCTTCCAAGTTTACTTCTCGCCTTATTGTCCCCAGCTACTTGTGTCACTTGCTTCTCTTCATGTCGCGAGATAGTCCCTTTCATCTTCTATGTGAAACCATGCTTGGGTGAAGCTTTTGGGACAGAGTTTGGCGGCTGGTCATTGGCTTGTTTTCGTGTGACAAAATCAATCAGAAAAGTATCACTTGCAACTCGAGACTCTAGGATCTTACTGTGAGCCTTGCTAGATCCTTCCTCCACCACTCTATTTCCTTCCCCTTTCTCATTTGTAGCTCCACCTGAATCTGGAAGTGCAGCCAAGGCCTCTGTAGAAGAGGCATCACCATTGACAGGTGTGGCTCCTAACGGCATCCTCTTCTCATATCCGCTACCTATGGTAGTGACAGCAGCTCTCCTATGCCCAGGAGGGTATGTGCGTGTAGGCAAGACCTCCAAAATTTCAGTGTCGTCAGTGGTAACAGCAGCTCTCCCACAGCCAGGAGAAGATGTGCGCACGGGCGAGAGCTCCAAAGCTCTGCTGCCATCGGTGGTAACAGCACTCCCGCCACAGCCAGGGGGGAATGCGCGGATGGGTGAGACCTCTGAAACTCCATTACCATTGGTACTAACAGCTTTCACCCCACAACCAGGTGGAAATATGTGTACTGCCGATTCCACCCTCCTCTTGGGCGGTGCACTCAAGGTGGATGTCAACCGTCTCTTTCTGATTACTTCCACTCCATCCATCTTCCTCTCTAACTCACCCTCACCTGATCTGTTTCCAATCTCCCTGCCATCTGTATCACCAGCAGCCTCATCCCTCACATCTCCACCGCCGCCATGTTCCTTCTCCACTGCCAACAAACCAGCTCCCTCACCACCATTCTTTGCAGAACTACGAGCCCCAGCAATGCTACTCTCCGGTGCAATCATCACAGGTACTACCATGTGGGCTGCCCTCTTTCCCTTCTTATCATCCAGCAATGCTGCATCTGTGCCATTGTCCACTGGTCCTACCTCACCATTCTGCCCTTTGTCTCGCTCCCCGTTGCACTCCACAGGCGAAAAAACAGCCGAGGCGACCGCCTCGTCTGCCTTATTCTGCCCTTGTTGAGGGAGGGCGCCGCTCTGTGCCGCAGGTGCAAGAAAGGTAGGGGCCGCCGCCTCCACCACCTTACCCTGCCCCTGCGGAGGGGGGGGGGGGGGGTCGCCGTTCTGAGCCGTGGGTGGAACGGCGGCCGCGGCGATAGTCTCACCCGCCCGGCCGTCCTCGACCTTCTCGCCATCGCCGGCAGCAGCTGGCGCAGCCAAAGGCGGCGGTGGTGGCACGGAGAAGCGGCCGCAGCCTGGCGGCCAGGACCGTTTGGCAGGGACCCTCCGGGGCATCATCCTGCGGCCCCCGAGCTTCGCCGCCGCCCCCGCCGCGGAGTGCAGCGCCGATGGCTCCACGTCGACCCCGACCATCGGAGCCGGGGAGGCAAACAAATCCTACAAAATCCAGATAGAAACAGAATGAACCGTCGGTCAATCCACCCGAAACAAGAATTCACCCTCCCAAACTATGCGATTCCTCGATCAAAACCCTAAACCCCCTGCCCATCGATGGCTCCGCATAAGGCGCGCGAACAATCGCGACGGGCGGTCTGATTGAACCTAGTAAAAGAACACGAGGAGGAGGAGGCCCCGCAAAGGACTCACCTTTCCCGGGACGATCGGTGGAGAAGCGGGAGTAAAATCGTAATGGGGAGCCGGGAAAGGAAGGGGGCGAGCAGCGATGATGATGAAAGCGCGGAGCGGGTCGTGAACGCAGGAGCGCGCGCCAGCGGACACTTCGGTTGGGTCGATCGCCGAGCGAGGGCCCACGTGTCGGCGACGAAGCCCTGTCTCTCGGCCTCCACAAACGCTGCGGCGGTCGGTCTACGAATCTTTAGGCCGCAACAAGGAACGAAAAATGCAGAAACAGGGAAGAGTATAGGAATAAGAAAAAATAATAAAACTGTAAAAATTGAAATAGGAAAAACGTAACATTTGATGTTTGAATTGCAGGAATGAAAAACAAGGAATCTTTAGGCCGGAACAAAGAAAAAAAACGTTGAAATAGGAAAAAGTTTAAGAATAAAAAAATATAGGAATAAAAATAGGAAAAACTGCAGAAATTGAAAATGAAAAAATTGAGAACTTTTGATGTTTGAATTGCAAGAATGAAAAACGTAGGAATAAAAGAAATAATTTTTTTCTTTGATGCAGTTCATTCTATAAGAAAAACAAAGCACGTGTATTATCTCATTTGCAAAGTATTCATTTCTTGCATTCCATATTTTGACATGGCACATTCTATAAGAAAAAATGGCTTGTACAAAAAATACCACAAACAACAAATAACATTTGGTTTTAAAAGCATGCACATAAGAAAGTATCCAATCAGAATTTTTGCACATACATCCGATGGCTATTAGTGTCAAACACCTCGTCTAGGAGTCTGCGTACATCAGCTTGTGCAGCGACAGAGTGATTAAAGGAGAAAAGTAACAAGAGGACGGCGGATAGGCCGAGCGAAATGAGCTTCCCTTGGATCGGAGTGGAGTTTTTTAATCCTACGAATTGCGTTGCATCTGCTCCCTTTCCTCCGGAAAGGAAAGTTGATTTCCTTCATTCCAAACGTAACCATGCCATTCTTTTCCTGAGGAACTCATCCCTCCCAAATTCCTTTGATTTTCCTTCAATGCAAACGGGGCCTTAACTCTTTCTCAAAAAACCGAAGCACAAGTATAACAATTGGTCGTGTCAAAAAATAACAATTGTGTCTAAAAAAAGTAACAATTGATCCTTTTAGAGCATCTCCAACCGAAACTTCATATTTCAGTCCCTATCTCCCTATATAGAGGATTCTTCGTCCCATTTTCGATCTCTGTTACATACTCCACTCCAACCGATTCTTTTTCTGCTTCTTTGCCTCCACCTCCATCGTCTTCCTCCTCGTGCTACGCCGCCACACCCTGCCTGCCATCCCGTGCCGCGCCCCGTGTCCCGCCGTCGCCAGCCGCCGCGCCTCCGCGTCCCCGCGTGACCCCGCCGTCAACCCTGCGACGTGGCAGCATGTCGTGCTCTCCCGGAGAATACCGTTTCGGATAAAGAATCGGCTTCTAGAGACTGAAGATGGAGAATAGAGGATTGCACAGGGAAGAAGAACGGGATGAAGAGCCGGTTAGAGCTCGTTTTTGACTCCATCCCTCAAAAAAATAGAGTGCCGGTTGGAGTTGCTCTTAAGGAATGTGTTTATTTTATGCCAGCAACTATATATGGCTATCATGACCTCATTGACTCCTATAGCTGTAATGCATATCATCTGGCTCATGGTAAGAAAACAATAAAAAAAAACTTTTTTTATCACAAGAATATCTGAAATAAAAGACAGAGAGAAGTGGGATCACCGGATAATATAATAATAGATATTTTTTCTACTGCACGTATCTTACAACATCTCGAAGAGAATTCATTTAACCCCCCTCCCCCAAAAAAATTCAGTTTTTTGGAGCAACAACAAAACTATCAAGGAGTGCCCTTTTTCTCTCATCTAATATTCCATCTGTTCTAAAATTAGTCTTCAATTTAAAAAATTTAAAATAACTGACAACAATAATTTTAAAATAGAGGAAAAGACATGAGCACCGGCTAGGCTTCAAGCCCCATCCTATACCACAGTAGTCATAACCAAGCAGCACCAGAGATTTTTTAATTTTTACCACCAAATAAGTTGATCTTTTAATCTTTATCACTCAATTTGTAAGTCTTTCATTTGAAGACACTAAATACATTTTTCAAAACATACCATTCTTTTGAAATTTTAATATTTTTATTGTTTTATATTGTATAATAATGTATTATATTTATTATATTATGTTTATTATACTAGTAGCATCACTTAAACTCAAATTTTATTTATTTTAACACAATATAAAACAGTAAAAATAATTAAAGTTTTGAAAAATGATATGTTTTGAAGTAAAAAAATATATTTAGAGGCTTCAAATAAAAAGTTTACGAATTGAGTGGTAAGATCAAAATTAAAAATTCTCAGCAACACCATGCTCTCGGAAAGTGTCTGGGTGAGAGGTATTCCATTTAGTAATGTTCCTGAATCCAGCGCCAAATTCTGCAAAAGAAAACTGCTCCTGGGGGACAATATGAACTATGCTTTGCAAATTTTGCCTCGCTTCCTATGTTTTTCAAGATAGACACGGAATAGCTGCTACAATGCTTGGTTAGAAAATGAACCCAGTTACTTACAGTTGGATCAAGCAAAGAAATTCCTTTTCACACATGAAATTGTACAAGCGCATGCCATGTCATGGCATCTTATTAGCAACCACAGCCAAGCAATGGAAAGCATCTCGGGAATACTTCACGGACTGTGCAGGAGGTCACGAACCGTCTGCGCCAGTCTGTGCTCACTCCTGATGCACTGGATCCACCTTGCGTTGATCCGCACAGTCTCGAGGTTCTGCATAAGCGCCCTCTCAAACGAAGGCTTCTTTCGGGTGGAAAAGAAGCGGGAGAACTCTGCTGCCTTCTCGTTTGAGGAGAACTGATGACCGAGAAATAAGTTTAGTTCAATTCATTGATGCATATGGAGCTTCAAGCACATAAACCATGGAAAAAGTGAAGTCAACAAAACTTACCAATGGGAAGACATATCTGATAAAACCTGCTACTTCTGAATCCCCGAATTTCTTTGATAGACGATCCCAATTCCTCTGCATCCAGAAAGGGGCACATGTGAGCAGCATACTCCTAAACATTTCACTATCCATTGCTTACATGAAAAAACGGACACTTGAGGAGATAGCCCCCACCCCGCCCCCCCCAACCACCACCATTTTAATGAGTTTTTTTTTTCCCCTGAAATGGCATTGAAGGGAAGTCGGCTAATTTTCTAACATATTCCTAAATAACAACAAAAGGATTAAAGAACAACAATTTCCTTGATTAAATACCCCACCCTTGATGATTTTTTCTTTAAAAAAGGATTCTAATTGAGCTATTTGCTTGTGGTACGTTTCACTCTAAGCAGGCATTTGTTGGTAAATGCTATATCCTGTGTCTGAAGCATGCTCAAATATATAACAAGGAGAACATCAAAAGGGAATATTTATTTTTTTTCATATCTCGAACAGGACCTATAGTACCCTGTTCTATGTTGTCCCTGACATAAATAAGAGGGCTCCCACCTTTTGGCATCCATTAAAAGAAAATTTACCACTTTACCTTCAACCAGATCCAGGCAGTTTCGCGTGTCTCAACACCCACACCTTGAAGCAGGTAATATGCATCTTGATTCCGAACCTGACAAGCAATAGAGATAAATGAGTTCCGGTTGCAACTAACAGTAGCCAGCACAGAAGTACAAGCACATGTAATTCCATGACTTTATAATACAATGCAAGGATGGGGAGTCAGGTGAGGGGAGTGTGTCTACCTCCTTAGTAAAGAGGAAATTCAGTGACTCTAGAACAATATTCTTATCCTTGCAAGAACACAATGTGCCTAGAACAACGTAAGGTATTCAGAAAAGTCAACTCGTGATCATGCATATAAGTTCAAGATGGTTCAAAACCCACATACCTAATACATGTTCCTTTTCCTCTGCTTCAGCTGACTCCCGATAGACTTTTAGAAGATCATCATAACCAGATCTATTTGAACTAGTAACATTCTGCATCACAGAAAGGTATGCGACCTGCAGAAACAATGCGAGTTATATATAGAAAAGGTACATGCTCCTCCATTCTAAAATGCCGCACAAGAATTTAAGTGGAGGGAGTAGAGCAGAAGAACAGCATGTATAGTAATGAAAAATGTTGGACCTTTCTGGTATTTGGAGAAAGAAGGGTAGTATTGCGATCCTTTATGAAGATATGAAAGCGCCGAACTCCCTCATTTATAGTTTTATCATGCCCAAGTTTAACAAGAGCACCCAAGAGCACTGGTCTAAGCATAGCATCCAGGTGGCTGTCACTATCCTTGGGGTCCCAACCTAATTTTCTGAGAGATTAGTGAACATACAGACTTGTCATGAGGGCAGAGTGGTACAAAACAGAGGAACAGCGATAGCTAACAGAGAGTAATACTGAGTGCATAATTAAACAACAAGGTATGTTTAATCAACCATGCACAAACAGAAACAGGATAACATGCCAGAAAATGATAAGTTTAAATGACAGACAAGCTATCTATGCAAGACATGGTTGGACATACTCAGCAGATGACAGAAGAAGCTTGATCAAAACTTGTTTGATGTCGCCTACCAAGCGAGGAGTGGCGTCAAAAGATATTTTAGCAACATTTAAACTTATCTGCCGAAACAAATGGAGAAGGCGAAGAAAATTTCATGATCATGTAAAAAATTAATACCATAAAATCAGTCAGACATGCATGGTGTACATACAGTTATTAAGTGTGAAAGTACACTGAAATCAGCCTCCCCACTATAAGCATATAATAGATGTAGCAATGATGTCAGTGTTTGCTTGCAGGATATAGATAGGGCAAGCGAATCTTCCACAATGCCTGCAATGCTAATGATATGTTATCTGTAAGCCAAACAGTGATCAACAGTATCATCTGCCATGCTTACCAATCTTATCCATTAAAGAAAGTTTCTTGGACTGAATTGCATTTTGAAGTTTGGCCACAAGTTTATCATCATATTTAACTCTATAAAACCCTGTTTGATTCACATTCAACTTAATCCAAAAGTTTGTGCCATTCTCACGGTCACCACACTCTGAATTAATGTCCTTTATATCCAGTTTATCAGTTTTGCCTTTCAGCAGTGTCTTTTTCTGTACAACATATGAACTGCAGGCTGCCGTTATAGGGACCATCCAATTGCCAGGGCCAGAGGATCCATCCAATAAAAACTGTGCCTGCAGAAAATGAAAAGTTAAATTAAAATCAAAAGAACAAAAGCAGGGGCATGCCCATCTATGCAATGAACTAGCACGTTACGAGTCACACGTCGATGAGTGCAGAGAGCAAATAGAAAGGACATTATTTTATAAATACCTGCTCAATTTCCAGGGAAGTCCCTTTAAGTTTTGCATTAATTACAGGATAGCCTTGTTGCTTTGTCCATGTCATCATCAAACTCTTGACAGGTTCACCAGTTTTCTCTTCAAGAACAGCCCACAAGTCCTCGGTTCTAGCATTTGCGTAGGCATATCTTCTAATATATGAAGCCAAAGCTTTCTGAAGAGTAGAAAACAAATCACAAACTTTCACAATACAATGTATTAGAATTTCTAAGGAACCAGAGTACCACTTATGCTAGACAGCAAAAGGCAGGCAAAAATTAATGATGCCAATTTCAATTCTAAAACAAAATTTCAGTATAGTCTCCGGAGAATATTTTAGATTGTTATATGTTATATGTTTACTGTACAAGCAACAGTTTAGATTCATGAACACACAATAACATAACAAGGTTACACTACCCTGTTAAACTTGACTTTTTGATAATTAAATATTTCTCATCCACCATATCATCAATTTCAGTCTATGCATCCAATGAACCAAGTCTAGGGAGATAGACGATTAATTCTGCACAACAGGATCCTAAGGAATATAGAGCATGACATATACAACAAAGATTTTGCATGCTGCTTTCATTCCTGTTGCTCAATTGATTTTTTTTAAGCAAGCTTTAGGTTTATACCCTCTGTTTAGACTAGCATGTCCCCTCATTTACAAGGGATAAACATTCCCTACACATCATGTTTTTTGAAATGAGCAACATCTTTTGTAGCTCAAGATAATTCGTACATCGTATTGAATTAAATCACAGATGCATATGGTGTGGCTAAAGAAGAGCAAAATGCATGAGACTGTTGTTCATTCATACTATGACAGAAGGTGAGGGATAAAACTGATCCAGGTGAACTGTAAACAAAGGATAAAACAGAAGATGTTGGGCCTGTTGGCTCAAGGTACTGAATAATGGCACAATACATATAGAGTTTCAAGGCAAGCCAGTCGTAAGTCGTAAGTTGTAACCTGAAAACGCTCTGCCCCAAGGTAATTTTGTAGCATGCGAATAACAGAAGCACCTTTATCATAGCTTATGGCATCAAATATTTCATCAATTTCACTCGCATGATGTATTTCAACCTGAAGAAAGAGTAAAACAATTAGCAAAATGAAGCACAAGCCAGCATCTAGAGAAGTGAAGAGCTTAACACCAGCCAAGGAGAATATTGCAGAAATTGATCCCAGCTTCCAAAAAGAAACTACAGTAAAATCGTACTTCTATTTCTATTCTAAAGACATCTGAATAGTGATATTACGATAAGCTCTGGGTGAGCAGCCTAAGTCTGGATTCCAACCCCAGAAAATGGTTTTTGTTCCCGGCTCATAAAATAAATAAATGCAGGGATTTGTTCATTACGACAAGTAAAAGATTAAAAAGAAATATTGTTTCAGGAGCTCAATTGGACAAGTTGAAATATGGACAACATTGTCTGAAATAGCTAGAGCACTATCATGATTTGAGGAATTGTTGCGCACGTTAGTGACAAATTTTGCATCTTCAATTGTTTTCCATTATCAACAGTGTATTCATATGTTTCTACTGCAATCTGATGAACATCATCTTTCATAAGGCTGGTCAGATAAAAATATACAATGTATAGAGTTGTACAGTATGCAATAGTAATCAATATGAAATGCAATAATTTCTCTAACCCAGTGACAAAGCAGTTTACCTCAATAGGATGAGATTCTGCGAGTGAATCCAATTTGAGAGCAGCGGTTGTCTCATCAAGGAATTGAGTCCAGATATTCCATTGCGGGAAAAAAGTGTCTACTGCTAGATAACTCATCTGTTAAAACAGATCTATTTACTCAATATATAGTGCTAGCATGCTAACTGAAAATTTTGAAATTTAAGATTCTTCATTGATTACCCATGTAGCAAACCCTTCATTTAGCCACAAGTGAGTCCACCATTCCATGGTTACAAGATTGCCAAACCATTGATGGGCCAATTCATGTGCCACCACAATTGCAACCTAAAACAATTAAATAGTGACATCAACAAAGGGAAGATACCTTGACCACCTTCAGTTATCCAAGATTTAGCTAAAAATAACTTATCCATAAACCTAGATGGTGGGACATAATTTGATGAAGATCAAATAATTTCTTGAATTATAGAATATACATTCTGTCTGCTGGATTCTGATGAAGTCTGTTCATCAAATAACAAATCTACTTCCCGGAAAGTGACCAATCCAAAGTTCTCCATAGCTCCAGCAGCAAAATCAGGGATAGCAACCATATCCAATTTGAAGAGTGGATAAGGAGTTCCAAAGTAACTAAAATATTAGAATAAATAATTATTTGTTAGTGGTAATCTTATAAAATCCAGAAGTACACAAACAATTCATCAACTCTAATTACGCTTCTCTAATGTCCACAGACTTGTTTAAAATCATGGGCAGGACAGTAACCTTACTCTTTATAAAGATGCAATGACTTCACTCCAATATCAAGCGCAAACTTCCCTTGGTCACTCTTACCAACTGGTGTATAGACACGAACTCTGGTGCCTACATATAATAATTACGAGAATAGAAATGGAAACGAAAAATGACACAAGTACTATATATAAATCGAAGATGACAAAGTAATGGTCTGTATTGCTAATACCTTCTGCAGTCATGCTCTCTATATAATCAAACAATCCAACAACTACGGCCACTAAGTAAGTCGACATAATAGGTGATTCCTCAAATTCAACAGTCTTCATTGATCCACCGACTGTTTTGAAAGCTACTGGCATGTTGGATAGCGCTACCAGATCAGATGGTACTTCGAGCGTTAGCTTGAACTTCGCCTGACAAAAGGTAAAGAAAAAATGGAATACTGACAAACAGATCTGCCTATTTGATATTTATAGTGTATGCCCATGTGAGGAATATAATGCAACAGTTTGAAGAACCTGAGTATATACACTCATGAGTGCACTAAAAATATCACTCAGATAACAAAACTTTATTAGATAAAACACCTAAAGAGCGAAGCATGAAAACTGAAAATCTTTCTTTCGTCATAATCACCTTGAATGCAGGCTCATCCCAGCATGGGAAGCACCGGCGAGCATCCACAGGCTCAAACTGTGTCACAGCCATGTTATTTGTCTTCCCTTTATACTGATAATTACTGCAGTGAAATGACAATGGAAAGTAATGAATGCAAGGAAATTTTCCATAGTAATCAAACAATAAATTGTCAAAAAGAGCTCCAATTTGATTTTAATAGTCAAGGTTCAGAACAGCGTCCACAACAACAAGCTTTCCAAATAACATTGCAAGTAAATAGCTGGCTCTGATTAGCAAACATGAATCTTGGTAGCACAATTAACACATCCTATTTGGTCAGAGGCTTCCCCTACTCTAGTAACACGTCCTATTGGTTCATTTCATTTAGCTTACCGTAATTCTTCGTATAGGTGTGGCACACCAAATTAGTTGTGACAAAGAAAACGTCTGTCACATGGCAAAACATAGGCCAAATCCGTTCAACGTTTCCAACAATATCAGTAACGATTTTTGGAGCTTTCACCGTACAAAATTACAAACAGCCATGGCATTTGGTACATCGCGTAAGTACTTGATACGGCGATAATCCTTCCATTTATCCAGTCAATACCGCGAGAGGAAATGCCAGAAAGAAATGAGTATCAGGATCAAAGGAAGCCCAATACCTCCTGTAGAACCCCCTCATCTGGTCGTTGAGCGTGCCGTTGAAATTCATACTGAGCACACCCTCGCCGAGCGGCAGCACCTTGGCGAATCCGAGCACCAGGATCTCATCGTCCGCGAAAAACGACACGTCATTGGGCACGAAATCCTGAAAGAGTGGGAGGTGACTCAGGTCAGTGAGACACTGGCACCAGGAACATGGCAAAGGCGAATCATTTTTTTCCCCGGTACAGCTTCAGCCGGCGCGTACTTACCCGGAAGCGGATGGAGGCGCGATCGACGGAGAGGTCAGCGACGTTGAGGACGAGGAAGCGCGTGGGCGCGGAGACGGCGACGGTGACGGCGGCGGAGCCCGTGAAGGTGCACGCGACGAGGTCGGGCCGGAGCCGGAGGTCGTAACGGTGCGGCGCCGCGAAGCGTGGGAGCCGCGCCTGCCCGCGGAACTGGTCCGGTGAGGTCGCCGGCGCTGGCGGCCCGCAGCGGGGAGGCGACACCGCCGCATCAACATGCGCGCCCTGCGTGGCGTGGTTAGCATCAGATGGGTCCTTCTGCACCGAGGTTTATAGAGTTAAGTGCGTCAGTCTCTGGTGACTAGGCAAAGTATGAATTAGTTCTTTTAATAAAGGAAACGAAATGTGTTTAGCCCACAGCCTGGTCTATTATCACAAAAATTTCAGTAGAGTAAATTGTACAAAACTACAGATATTTTATTAATATTATCACAAAAATATAGATTTAAAGTATAATTTCACAAAATTACAGATTTTATATCTAATTTATTACAAATTTACAGATTATATATCCAATTTGTTGCAAAGCTATGAATTTTATGCAATGTTTACGAACTTTTACCTTAGCAAATACTCTCTCTATTCTTAAATTGATGTCGTCATTGATTTCTAACATCAACTTTAACCATTCATCTTATTAAAAAATTAATAAATATCATATATTTTGTTATAATTTAATTTATCATTAGATTTATTTGAGTCACAACTTAAAATTTTACACATTTGAATTAATTTTTTGAATAAGATGATTACAGTGATACCAATTTAAAAGCAGAGAGAGTATGTAGTTTTTTAAAACTATAGCTTAAATTTGTAATTTTTATAATACTACGAATAAAATACTTGTAGTTTTGCGAAATTTACTCTTTTTAGCATAATAAAAAAACTGATCCTCTATTTTAGTGAAATCTACTTTTTTTGCGTGATAAAAAAACTTATCAAACTAAAATTAGTATCATGAGAGAATTAGTCCAAGGAAGATGAAGTCTATAATTAAATTTCCTGCAGGGAAAAAAAAAGCTGCCACGCACATCTTTCACTCCCTACACAGCCTTTTTCACTCGCAGGTACTATGGCGAGCTGGTACCTTTCTCGCAGAGTACCGGACGACGGCTCCGTCGCCGGCCCCTACGATCAACTTCCTGCCGCCGCTCGGCACGGCGTTATCACAGGCGGCGGACGACGCGACGACGAGGAGCACCACCGGCAGTAATACCGCCGCGGCGGCTGGTCGTGCCGCCATGGACAGTCCCCGGGCGTTCGCGTAGCTCTTTTTAAAATTTAATTCTCTTTTAGGAGTATGTAGGAGGAGGAGGAACGCCCGCCGTGCATGGGATGGGAATTCAGTGAGGCTGGCCCGCGCGCCGCGCGCGTATATGCAGCCGTCGACCCGCGCCACGGCGTTGACTGAGCGAGGGCACGGCGCGACGGCCAAGTCACCTTGGAGAAAAGATCAGGCGTGCGTGAAGGAGACAGCAAGAAGAGGCCAAAGAGAAACGTCGGCCACCGGCGTCGGCTTCCCTGGCTGCCGACGAAGCGCGGGTGCAGAGACGGACGAATTATGCGGGCGCGAGTTGGATAAATTTGACAACTTGCATCTCTGGACCAATGGCATGGGCCGGCCTGCGTCGGATTCACTGGCTGTGCTTGCCTATCTGAGAGCGCAGCGCGCTGGCTACTGGCTCCGGGGCTACTGCACGGTCCACAAGTCCCTCGTCGTCTGCCGCGGTCTCTTCTCGTCCCGTGCGCGGCCGCCGGGCGACGGTCTAGGATTGCTGAGTTCAGCTCCTCTGAACTGCTTTGTTCAATTCAGAAAACCGTACTCTCTCCGAAAAAAAAAAGATAGTTTAGATAATGTTTTGGTTAGAAATATAAATTACAAATAATTTTTATCTTATTAAATTTAAAAATATAAAAATTATATGATTAAATTTGTTTTAAAAAGTACTTTTATAAGAGTACAAATATGTTATTTTTAATAATTTTTTTATAAAAATAAAATTAAACTTATATTTTGAAGATCGTGTCCTTGTCCAAAACAACTTCGTTGTGAACAAAACGAGTATCTATCTCTAGCTACAGTAAAAGGTGAGGAAGTTTTGAAGATGGAATAGTTTTAGTTAATTACTGTAGCACAACACTGTAGTGTTAAACTGTTTATGAGTGCATCTGAACCCTCTTTTCTCGATCCAACGGTTTAGAATGGAACCAAATTCACGCGACAGCATTTTGTTTGAATTTAACAGGGTGCTGCAGACGACCCCATTCCAGGATTGCTCACTTGTTTGCTGTTGTTGCAGAAAAAGCTGTTGAATCTGCTGATACGAGGTGAGCAGGGGCGCTGAAACGGGAGAAGTTTCCATTCACGGACACTGCTGATTCATTTCAGGACTGACACTATCACCGTCGCCTATTTAATTAGAACGCATTTGAAAAGCAGAAATTTTATAAAATTTTCGTAAAAATTTCATATAAATTAACTTAATTTCACAGAAAAAATATAAAGGAAAAAAAATTCCGTTCAAAATAGGGCTAGTCCTACTATTATCACACAGCAGCTTGCATAGTTGCATGGGCCGGGCGAGAAAAGTTCGTTACCTGCATGGAATAGCTGGCCGCCACCGACGCCGCCCCGACGAGGATCAGCAGCACCGCCGCAGCAGCCATGGCCAGGGGTGTTCAACCAGGCCTCTCTTCTCTCCTCTCGCGCCTTAGCTCGCTCTCAACGACGACTCGCACACTGGACTGGACACTACCGCCGCGAGCCGGCGATTATGTATGGAGGCGCGGGCCGGCGGCGCGCAGAAAAAATCCGGTTTACGGCGCCCCTACCACTTTGACCGCGACTCCTGCAGTGGCAGGCACCCGTCACGTCGTGTGGTGGTGAACCGCCTCATCTACGCCTACTTGATCGACGCGGGAGCGGGCGCGCCTGTCCGGACCGGAGACGTGCCAATAAACGGGGTCAAGCCCAGACACTGGCGTACCCAGCGGGTGGTTCCGGTATGTCGGGGCGTACCCAAAAGAATTTATATCTGTCGGTTAAAGTTTTAATTTTAACAGATATTTAAATAATAAATATACATAAATAATTTTAAAATATTATTATATATATGTATTAGATTTAATAATGATCGCAATAATTAAATTTTAGATATTTATCAAAATTAATATTTACGTACTTAGTTTAGATATCTATTAGCTGTTTTATCTCATACTTTTTCTATTCAAATGTTGTTTCTCCGCCGTGATTTTGACATCAAATATATTTAGTTCTGTTGAAATATTTAAACGAAATACATGAAACATTTAATTTTGAATGGCAGAATACATGATAAAAGAATATCACTTTTGGTCTGTAGTAATAGAATATTTGGTGTTTTTTTTTGAATATTTCTCTCTCTCTTACTGAGGTTACGATGTATTTACGAGTTAGATTTTTTTTATACCGCATGTTTTCTAGATCTAGTAAACTAGACTAAAGTTTAATAAGTATAAGATGGTTCTTCGACCAACTCGAATAGAAAGGACTAGTGCTCTGTAGTTTGCTCAATTTTTCTTCTTCTTTAGTCTTTAGTGACTGATACTGATATCATATTTGCTGTTGTCTTTATCTGTGCAGCTGCAAAAAAAAATTTTGACATACCTTGATAAAATCCTAGTAGCCCACTGAGCCCAGACACGGGCATGCGGGCCATCTTTCTTTATTTAGTGCACCTGCATATGATCCTCAGCCATCCATGCACTGACGTGAGTGAGCGAAGTCTTCTTGCCACTCCATCCCTCCGCAGTAAAATATATATTTGATCATAGTATTTTTTAAAATTTGTGTAATTAAATTTATCATAAAAATAATCTTTCATAGTAATTTGTAACTTTTACATTATAAAGTGTTAGTATTTTTTAAGATAATTAGTCAGAGTTAAAAGATTTAAATTTTTATTAAACTAATAAATGTTTATATTTTAAGACGGATGTAGTAACTAGCAACAACAATTTTTAAAATGAAGGAAGCGTGCAACAAAAATTTTCACTGTCCGTTCGCATAGAGCATAGTACATGGACTGTGTATTTAGAAGCAAGGGAGTACGCAACAAAAATTTCACTATCCCCACCATATGTTTCGCGTGGAGCATAGTGGACTGTGTCGTCTTACAGTATAACCATGAATACCTCGAAAAAATAATTGACAGTACAGATAATGGATGCGTGTGGAGGGAACAAGTTGCACCAGAAACTTGTAATGAACGCATTTCTGTCAACGCCAGCCTTGCAGTTGCAGCATAACCAAGTTGATGCAGTTCCTTCTGAATGCAATATTGGTACTAAATTGTTTGGTTTCAGTCTCTCTTCCCGTAAAGATTTATCGAGTAAATAGCTTGGAGTTGGATGATGAAAATCAATACTTCTAAAAAATGACATCGTACTACTAGATAAAAGATGACCCCCATCTGACAGGGCCAACTGACACTGAAGGCAGATTCAGGAACTCCATAAGCATGCCCCGGCAGGCAGCAGCACCTCAGGGACTCCGCAGCAGTTCGCGCATCGTCTCCGCAAGCTTGGGCTCGCTACTGATGCACTGAACCCACCTCGCGTTGATCTGAATATTCTCGAGGCCCTGTTTCAGCGTCCTCTCGAACGCCGGGTTCTTGCGGGTCGCGAAGAATTTGGATAACTCGGCTGCCTTCTCGTTGGAGGAGAACTGATGATGACCAAACAAACAAGTTCAATTCATTGATGGGGGATAACAAGGAAGCACACCTCGAAAATGTATGGTGGCGCAAAAAGTAAACGTACCAATCTGAAGACATTGGTTATAAAATCTGTTATAATTGTGTCCCCATGCATCTTCCAGATACGATCCCAGTTTCCCTGCGTTAAAGACAGAACGAGGCACTTGCAAAAATCTGTTATAAGCGAAACTGCATAACGATGGAACAGCAAATAAGCTCCTTCATAAACATTCTGCTTCAATGCGTCCACTGACTATGGTTGAGCTAAGTACCTACATAGTACGTCACTCAGAGTGGGCACCTACTGAGAAAATAATATAAGATCCTAGAGTGTCTGGATTGCACAAGTATGAAATAAAAAATTTGGTAAAAATGGTGAGCACCAGTTGTAGAGATTTATTTTCATCTGATTCAAGTGAGATCTTTATTCAATAAATGGGATTTTAGCTTCAACCAGACCCAAGCGGTTTCTCGTGCATCAGTGCTAACACCTTGAAGCACATGATATGCATCTTGAGAGCGTACCTGGCATGCAGACAAGACAAATGAGACCACAGATGATTTTGACAACTGTTATTAGCGTAAGAATGTAAACTCATTCAATTGAGCTTCCATAGGAATGATGGAGAACCAAAAAAGAAGGATCTACCTCATTGCTGAAAAGGAAATTCAATGACTCGAGAACAATATCCTTATCCTTGCAAGAGCATAATGTGCCTACAGACATGAGACAGAGCATTCAGAACAATCCAATTCGTAAGCAAGTTGTGTAATTTATTAATCGTTTCACTGGAAAACAACATACGTAAGACATGTTCCTTTTCCTCTGCCCCAGTTGACCGCCTGTACACTTTTAGAAGATCGTCATAACCAGATCTGTTTGAACTATTAATATTCTGCATCACAACGAGATATGCAGCCTGCAGAAATAACACAAGACAAAAGAATATGTAAATAGAAACAACAAAAGCAGCACATATGGATGAGTGGATCAAGATATACCGTTCTGGTATCTGGATGAAGAAGAGAAGTGTTGCGATCATGAACGAATATCTGAAAACGCCTGATTCCCTCATTCACAGTTTTATCATGGCCAAGTCTGACAAGAGCATCCAAGATGTCTGGCCTAAGCATAGAATCCAGGTGACTCTCACCCTCTTTGAGGTCCCAGCCTAGTTTTCTGAAACATAGTGAAC
>BCLG01000586.1:140287-165485 GCA_001602295.1 Zoysia matrella | reverse complement strand
GTTGTGGAGTGTCATCAGATGAGCCGAGGCGGCAATTGAACACACTGCGAGCTCAATCAGAGTGCTCGTGGACGCTGTTCAGCATCCTTCCCCTGCGGTCTTGGGCGTGGCCGCTATCACCATCATGGCCATCACCTCTTCCCTGCTGCTGTCGGAGGTGACGAGTGTCATGGTGAGTGGCACTCTCCTGCGGTGGGGCAGGCGAATTGGCGCAATGTCACCAGCGTCATTCGGGACGCCGTCCCGGACCCGGTACTGCCCGGAGGGGGCCGGCGGCGCTGTGGCTTGAAGTTCGTTGCTTCGATCACCCCCTGGAAGTTGTAGGAGGCTGCCGAGCAGTCCTCGATGACCTCCAAATGGAGGTAAACCTCGTACTTGAGGCCTTGCTGCCAGCGGTCGGGTGGCACTTCTGCGACTTCTGTCTGATGTAGTTAAAGACAATTTGGGACTCCTTTTCTTCTATTTTTTTTCCTGCTGTTTCTCAAACATGGGATTCCTGTCTGATGTAGTTAAAGACAATAATACAAGTGCAAAAAAAACTTTCAAGGTGAAATACTTCACCCTCACCCAGGGCGGCCCTGAAAATTTAGTGGCCCAGTGGATGAAAATAAAGGCCCCATTGATAAAAAAAATGATATCTTTTGAGTTATAAATGATTTATTTATTATGAAAATTCATTAAAAATGACACATTAATCATCATGAAAACATTATGTGATTCATTCATCTCCTCCATATGCTTCTTTGTTTTTTCTTTTCTCACTTCCGGATGATACTCCCTCCATCCCTTTTTTACGTGCCATCCTGGTGTGGGCAAAGCAATTAAGAAAAGGAAAAATATGATATGTACTGAAAATAAAGGAAAGAGATCTATAGATGAATGTATTAAGAATAGAAATAAGTGTATTTAGAAGCGAGAGTAGCAAGAAAATGATAAAAATTTGTGAACTTAGGATGATAGGTAACTGGAGACAGAGAGTACTTTACATCTTAAAAAATTGAAGAGATCGAATGCATCCTATCAATACAAACAATACTATTCTCTCCGTTCACAATTATAATTCATTGTAGCACTTAAATTTAGTTCCCAAATATATTTTCACTTTTCAATACATATTTCTCTTTTCTTAACACATTTTCTTTCTTCTTAATAAATTTTTATCTCTATCTCTTTCCTCTTTGTTTTCTTTGCATCATACTTTTTCAGTTATCTTTAATTCTTATGCCTAGGCTAGAATGACTTGTACTAGTATTTGTGCCCTAGTATTTGTGAACGGAGTGAGTAGTATTATTGTACTAGTGGTGGAATTTCTTCACAAGACCTTGACTTGCGCTGGTGGAGTCCCGTGGAAACAGATGGCCGCTCAGGCTTCATTGTGAAGTAGAATCCTACGCTGGTGAATCCTAAGTGAAGCGCGTCCAGGTCCACGTGAGCATGGCAGGCGTCGTGGCCTGCCTCAGGTCTACGCCTCACGGTGCAGCGCACTGCCAGCGATCATCTCCTCCACATATGTTAAAAATAGACCACCCTTTTAGGCTCCCTTCGGTTTGATATGAATGGAGGGGAATTGGAGGAAACTAGAAAGATGGCGCGGCATTTGCCGCGATTCATCATCCTCATTACCATGCAGTTAGACACTGCCAAATCACCAAATATAGGGATCAATTTATTTCAGTGTATAGAGTGTATAATATGTTTCAGAGTACCATTCCAAATTTCAAGTATTTTTAAATTAAAAATACATTAACAAAGCATGAAAAATTAGTTAAACAAGTTAAATTTTTTGCCTGGTACAACTAATTTAGTGGCACACATTCTCAACAAATTAAACTATGTTCTTCAAAAAGAAATCAAAATTTGAACATTGAACCATTGTAATTTAAGTAGCAAGGATGTTCAAACTTTGAATTTGAATGCCCTTGTTTGATCCCTTTGTGCTAAAATATCCAAAGGTGAGGAAATTTGATAAAATAAATTCATGATCAATAGTTCATCTAAACACATCTATAATCAACTCACTGTTGTTTCAGCAAGTTCAGAGTAAGGTGTTCTGTACTTTGCATATCAATGACACACGTCTCAAAGAAGTTTGCATTTTGAATATTTACTGAAAGATATGGAGGTTCAAGTCTCCTATTTGCATTTGGGAGCAAGAATACAGATGAGACATGCTCTTATATCAGTACCTACTTTGGCACAAATATATTCCCTCCCCAACCATGACTGTGTTTACCCAGCTAGGGCAGAAACAACAAATGTAGACCTCAGGGCTTCATTGCCATGAATTGTGTATAATATTATTAACAAAACAAACTTTGATTGAATAGTCCGTGCACATTTGAGGCCAGTGTGGAAGGCCATGTATTTTGCTTGACTTATTAGAGAAATTATGTGACTATGTCATCAATCCAGTCCTCTGATAAACAATCATCATTCGGTAAACAATCTATTAAGCTCACATCACCAATTTTTCTACAACAGGATCAAAAGTAAATAAACCATAATCAGGTAATATAATTATGAATGTAATTGCTTCACATATTTCAAAAGTCAAAGTAGATTGCATTCAGAAAATAGGAACCCGTTGAAAAATTTACATTCCACCTTCCATTGACTGTACCGAACCTTGAGCTCACATTCATTATCTACACACCACAGGAGAAGGTTTCATTAGAGGTATAAAGGCATGCATCAATCATGCGCTTTGTGCTATTGATAATCTATCTCAATAACTTAGCCTGCAAACTCAACTGAACTATCTGATTCTTTGTTGAAATTTACACCTGCATTGTAAACCTGTACCCAAATTGCAGTACGTCTAAATATGAAATTCAGGAGAGCCTCTGTAAGAGCACAATATCTACATGCTAAAATTACTTTTTTCCTACCTTTTTTGAGATTTTTTTTATATCCTTTTTACTACCAGCTGAGCAATCCATAAACTTTTTTTTATCTGCGTTGCTTGAAAGAAATACATACCTCCACATTTCACCTGTGATGGCTTGTTGGGAACCGAAATGCAAATAATTACGGCAGTGCGAATGCCTTAATTATATTCCAATGTGTGGAACTAAATGAATTAATGTTTTTCTAAAAGTGACATGAGTTATTACTAAGCTGTAAGCAAGAATAGGAATGACGGTGACAGTGAGGTCACAAGGACATGTATAGCAGCAATGCGGTGCAGGGGTGGTTGATGATGGGCTTCAGCAGCATGGACGTCAGACAATTAGTTTCAGCCCACTTTGGATGAACGGACTCTAGCAGCAGGGTGGTGGACGGATGACTTCTGGGAAGGAAACAACATCCCTGCTTGCTGGGGATGTCCACAACAGCGTGTGCAGCAGGTGTCGACTTCAGCGGCAGCAGTGCTGAGGGGATGGAGGCAGCATCGCCGTGCGGAGGCACAGATGTGGCCAGGATCTTCGGCAATAGACAGGGGCATCGGTCCGCGGGAGTCGACTCCAGCAACAGCAGAGGGTGGCGGCGCGGACACCAGCAGCGTCACTCGGCAGCGGTGGGCAGGGTGGCAGCAGACGGTGGCATCGGTCCGCGACGCGGGTGCCAGCGGCGGCCGTTGGGGGCAGTAGCACCGAGAGCCAGAGGAAGGTTCTGGAGGTTGACTCATTGGTTAAATAGATTGACAATTTAGATCAAACATATTATCCATACAACGGTCGAGACTTACTTTGATGACGTGGAACGCGTGAAACCGCGCTGCTTTAGATAGTAAAAGATTTATTTCGTTTGTCTGGGTAACTCAAATCTCGTGGGAAATTCCGCCTATCCCCGGAGGAAAATGTGACCCGTGGACAACTTTTCCTAGCAAACCCGAAGGTCATTTTGGATGTGCGCTGGGCTGAAAAAACTTGGGCCAGCCCACCCTCTTCCCCTCATTTCCACGGGGGAGAAAAAAAACACCTCCCTGCTCGATGTTCTTTTCCCCATCTCTCCCCAATCTCTCTCTCGCGGTGGGCGTGCGGCCTCCGCCTGCTTTGCAAATCGCCGCTGCCATCCCTCGCCACCACATCGCCGCCGCCGGGCGCCTCTTAGGGCGTGATTGGTTCGTGTAGATGCCTGGGCCAGGTTGTGCTTCCGAACCAGGTTGGGCAGAGCCACGCTACGTATGTACAAGTGCGTTTGATTGGTTTACCTGCTTCATCAGGGATAGATGCAATGAAGATGTTGATTGGTTGTCTAGATTGCAAGCTCATATGTATAGATGGATGCAAGCTCACGTGTTTGGTTGACTGCATTCAGTTGAATTTGGTCACCTTTTTTTAGTTTGGTGAGCTTACCACTGCTTTGAGCTTCAACCTCCTAGAAAGGGCTATGCACAATTCAGAAATCTGAATCAAAATAATACAACACATTACGGTTTTCTGTGTTTTGCTTCTAAAAATAAAGAACACCGATGGATCTACTACTAGCACACCAATATATCAAGTGTAGCAGCAAAGCGAGAAGATTTGAATAAGTACAATAGAATTATAACATATTACTAAATTTGTAAAGATGGAGGGGCACTCTTGCCGCACCTCACTAATTCCATGAACTAGTACTAGCCAATTAGAAAGTTCATATTGTCATATACAAAAGAAATGTGTCTCCCAGCACAGTCATCACCACCGCACCTCACTGATTCCATGATCTAGTGCTAGCTAATTAGAAAGTTTATATTATCATATAAAAAAAAATGTCTCAGCACAGTCATCACCACCTCCTTGCATAAGAGATGGACCCACAGCAGATCAGCCTCGCTGTACAAAATAAGAGCCCCAACTTAGATTCCATCACCATCACCGTCACCACCTTACCACACAAACTTCCACAACTATCCAACGTTGCTGCACAAAAGATGAATCAACCACCAAGCCTAACAGATTCAGATGTAGTAATTCTAGGAGAGAAAGATCCTCAACCATAGCACACGGTGAGACTCGCTCATGCTAACAAATGCAATCCCCTTAGCCTTGTTGTCAACTAGATGAGAGAAAGCAACCATCAATGCCTCCTCGGTGAAACCAGGCATAAACATGACACTAGCATACAACTCAAGGTGCACTTCTTCTTGTTTGGTTTCATGTATGGCTTCATCAACATTGTTTACAGCCTCTGTGATGTTGGTAAGAACAGCAGTTTCAACAACTTCACTCAAGCAAGGCCTCTTCCTCTTACTGCAGAAGTGTTACTAGACTCACCATGAGCTTTGGCTGCCTCATTTACGATCTTGGTTGCTTTCTTCTCATCAAACAGATCCGCTTCAGTTATGACCTTCGCGACGCTATCAACAAACTCAGAAGGATGACCCAAAGGCTCATTTGAGCCCATTGCAAACTTTCCTGTTGCCATTCCACTTCCAAAGATAGTCATCATCTGCTGATAGTTCTCAATGGGCTTGTTCAAAAAGTCAGCATCCTTAGGATGTGCCTAAGATGCATCAATTTAGGATAGAAGTTAGAAATAAAATTGTTTAACTAGGTATAATATAAGTCAAATTAAAAATGCATTGTACTAGTATGAAGGCATCACACACCTTAACATGACCATTGTAGTGCTCCTGCTCAAGCACTATCATGAAGTTATCCTCATCCCAGTGAGCTCCACTCAATTCTCTAAGCTTGGTGACCTTGACCCACCTCTGCCTCCACTTACGCAAGTGATTGTACACTTGCACACCTGTTACTTCATTTTCAGTGAACTCTTGAAGGTCCTTGGCAACCTGGTTCAAATGGATCTCTTTGAACCCCTTATCAGTTCTAACTCCAGAAGAAATGAGCTGGCACATGCGACGAAGCACAAAGCCTGACATAACGTTAGTCCACCGCATGGCACCCCTTTGAGGTTGAGCTGCAACAGCCACCACCTCAACCTCATCACCAACCACAAGGGGAACTTCCTCAGCCATCACCTATTTTCATTTGTCGTACAAAATTAAAAGAAAAGGTTCTGTCTAGTTTCATCAATGCATATGCTCAAATGTCTTAGATCATGAACAAAACATTTGACAGCTGAGAGCTAATCATCATTGCATATTTCCAAATGTCTTACTTCTGATAAAAGATAAAATAGTACAAATTATAACACCATAAGCTACTAACAGACATGGATAGAAAGTCACACAAAAGCAACAAACATAGATAGAAAGTCACATAAAAGCATATATCCTAGCATATGATGTTTTATGTGTACGAGTGACCCCTATTGTTCCACATTTGTTGGGCCCATTCATCCCTTGTATTTGCCCAAGCAGAATTATCAGTCAAAAGAACATCATGCCCATTTGTAGGTGGGTTGTTGCTGTTAGGCTCCCAAGTTGTTTCAGGTAGAATACATTCATCTTGACCGAACCCAATAATCCAGTTGTGTAGAATACAACATGCAAGGACTAACTTGAGTTGCATCTTGTATGGATGAAAGGGTTTGTTGTCCAGAATACGGAAGCGATTCTTCAATGCCCCAAAAGCCCTCTCAACAGATACACGCAAACTTGAATGCCTCAAGTTGAACAGCTCTCTTGGATTAGTTAGATAATTCCTTCCACCATATTCCTTAAGATGATACCTAGTACCACGGTAAGGAGGAAGGAAACCAGTCAACTAAGTAGAATTTCCCTATATATATATATATATATATATATTTATTTCTCTATTCACAATATATATATATTTATTTCTCTATTCACAATATATATTTTGCCCATTTTTCCTTAATTTTGCATATAATGGCCCTGCTAATTTAGCTAGATTATCTATATAGTTTCTAGCGTAATTTACTATTCCTAAAAATTGCTGCAAAACCTTTTTGTCATTCATGACATCTGGAAATTGTAAGATCTTTTTTGCTATATGTTCTTGCAAGTATATCTTTCCTTCTCCAATCTCATGACCCAAGAAAATAATTCTTTCTTTACATATCTCCATTTTCTTTGTAGACAATATTAACCCATTCCGTTCTACTTTTCTAAAGAATACTTCAAGATGAGCTATATGTTCTTTGCAAGTTTTTAAAAATATTAACAAGTCATCTATATATACTAACACAAAATCTTGGTTTTCATTAAAAATATTTTGCATTTTCCTTTGAAATAAAGCGGGTGCATTTTTTAGCTCTAATGGCATAACAAGCCATTCAAAATGTCCTTGGGGACACGTAAATGCTGTCCATGGTATAGATTCTTCTTCCATCTTTACTTGCCAAAATCCGGCCTTTAAGTCAAATTTTGAAAAATATTTACTACCCTGTATTCTATTAATCAATTCTTGTTTGTTTAGAATATATTTATTTCGCAGCTACAGTGCTAAATAGTGATTCTCTATTCACAATATATTTATTTCGCAGCTACAGTGCTAAATAGTGCAGAATTACTTTGAGCCTCAAGTTGAACAGCTCTCTTGGATTAGTTGAATAATTCCTTCCACCATATTCCTTAAGATGGTACCTAGTACCACGGTAAGGAGGAAGGAAACCAGGTCGACACGCATATCTAGCATCAACTAAGTAGAATTTCTCTATATATATATATATGCATTAGTCCTTTTTTTTGCCGTCACAATCTACTTGAATCAATTATAAATTGTTTTATTTACCTGGTGCAACCCTTAACCCATCCTCTCGCTCTAGCGCGTCAGCAAGGATTAGGGCATCATGGGCAGAACCCTCCCAACCAGCTAATACATATGTGAATTTTAGATCAAAATCAACTGCAGCTAGCACATTTTGGGTGGTATAGTGCTTTCTACCTCTAAAAGCTGTTGCAATCTTAGTTGGTACTCTAGCATGCACATGAGTACCATCAACTGCACCCATACAATCCTACATGAGTTCAAAAAAAGTCATTAAATTATGCTTCCATGCATTGCTTGTTCATCCTACAAATTTTAAGACACTTATTTTTACCTTAAAATAAGGAAATCATCTTGAGCATCTTAAGGTTTGTCTCATTTGATGGTGGCTTTATCATATCATCTCTAAGCTCACCAATAGCACACAACACCTCCTTAAAATATCTACTGACTGTCTCTACAGACCTCACAAAAGACTGATGGATAACTCTAAACCGTTGGTTGTGGCCAACTACATGCAAAAACATTGCAACTTGTTCCTCTACATAGCTATGTATGCTGTCTTTTAGCAACTCTCTGGTTCTAAGTAGATTACAGAGTTCAAAAAATGGAGCTCTCCTTATACGTAGCATGTTTACACATTCTACATCATTGCAATTGTACATTTTATTTAGATTGGTCTAACGCTCTTTGTCTCTCTGGCTCATTGGGGCATATGTGATCCGAGGATGTTTGTTATGAACCATTCTAAGCCTACTTAATAAAAATGCATGCATAGCTATGACAAGAGCAGCTGCCTGAACAATAAGCATACGCCTGTTGTTTCTTGAAACCATCTATATAAAAAAAATGACAACAGTTGCTGAGATTTCTGTTTCCATTAGCATTAACAAGGAAATATGCTGAAATTAAAACATAAAGAAAATCGTTGGCAAGGCCATGTATTTAAGTTAAGTATATTTTTCAAAATTATGATATGAAATATTCTCAGATTAATATAATGATATCACAGGCAGTGGTATATAATTCAGATTAATATTATAGGATCACAGGCATTGGCTATATGCTCATGTCCGAAAAAACTAAAGTAGCACATACATAGGCTCAAACTATTTTATATGAAAAACTGTATAAAAGCGTCAGAGATGCATGCCTAATTAGAGCAGATAAGAGATGGAGGGGGTGATTATCTGATATTACCGTAGCAGGACCACACCAACTTCAGAGCAAAGCACGAATCCAAGCCAGTCGCAAAAGAAAATGTAATCCAAGCCTGCAATACAAATATTAGAAAAAAAATGAAAATAAAATAACCACAGGACTTATGCGATTTCAACTTGTAAAAAGAAATGAGAGAGAGAGAGTGTGTGTAGTGCGGCCGTAGTTGAGGGATTGAGATTTTGGAGGAAAAATAACTTGCCTTCCTACAGATTGCAGCTCCAATCGAACTCTCTCTCCAAGACATGATGGATTTCTTCAGATGTGGTGCCTCCAAAATGTCAACGAGAGATGAGGATTAGGGAAAAAAAACTTACCTTTTCTTCTGCGTGCAGCACCACTGGAACACCCACTGCAAAAACAAGGTAACGTGAAGAGATTAGAGAAGACCGGAGGAGAGGGAGAGGGGCGAGTTGAGAGAGAGAGGGGAGGAAACCTGTCTAGAGAGAGCAACGAACGAGAGAAAAAAAGTGAATGGTGTTGAAGATATTTATCACAGGAGGCGAGCGCGCACGGAAATAAGCGGTGAAAGGCGAGAATGAGACGATAACACTAGCTATTTCCCGCGCGTCGCTGTCTGCAAGCGGCGAGCCGAAAAAATTGACTAGCGTGATCGCGCGCGGCAGCGTGCGAGTCAGGCCAGCAAGTCAGGCCAGCAAAAAACGGAATCGATTTTCGGGCCCTTAGCTGCGGCGCCGTCCCTCCCCTTCCCTCTCCGTCCGCAGATCCAGTGCCATTCCCATCCCTCCCGGCTCGGACTGCTCGCTGGCCTGTACATTTGGAAGACGAGGAAGAAGGTCAAGGACGACGCGAGCGTGGTGTCCAACCGCTAGGGCCAGCATGGCGGCCGGCAGTATCACCGCCGCAGTCAGCACCGGATGCACCCGACGGCCCTTCCCCTGGTACAACTTCTTCCCTCTCACTCTCACGTGCTTAGCTCAGCAGCAGGAGAGTCAGGTGCACACCAGCTGCTCAATGGAAAGCCAATGGGACAGGGGAGGGGTAGATGGCGAGTTGTGGCGTCGGCTAAGACGTTGTTGTTTAGAGTTGCTGTGTGGATTTAATCCCCTTCGTTCCATCCCAATCTCTTCCAGTCCTGCCCCAAGCCGAACAGGCCTTTATTGGGCTGAGGTGGTCTTTTTTTGTGTTTCTGTAATTTCTTTTTTTAATTCTTGTCCATGGCTGAGGTGGGCCGTTTCTTGTGTTTTTATCTTTTCTCTTTTTAATTCCTGCCCGCGCCTTTTTTGCTAACCTTTTTTTCTTTCTAGTTTCTGCCAGCGTTGTTGGGCCTTCCCCTCTAGCTGGCTTGGTCCATTTTATAAAAAGATAGTTATTTTTATTTTTTACACAGCCGATTCTTATTCCGTCTTTTGCATGGATGCACGGTGGTAGGAGAGAAGCTTTTTTTTTTTTTTTGTATGAATATGTTTTTTATTTAATCTTAATATACAATATTTCACCATCGTTTCAAAATAGCTTCACTATCATTACATTTATTCGGTACATGTATTCTTATTGTTCTACCACTTTTGTACCATGGTTCTAACTGTCTATTGTTTTTGTTTTGACTATATATTAGCATTATTCTAACCATATATTTTATTATTTTAAATGTTTCTTGTATTTGTTCCATTGATATTATCTTGTTCAAACGCATATCTGTGATTTTTTAAAGAGATCATATATGCATGCATTTTTATAAAAAAAAATATGCATGCATTCAATCCTTTTTAAACAAACATGTATACTTTTTATTTTATATTTCTCCTTTCTTTTCCTTTCTTCTAATATTTTTCTTTTCAGTTTTCTTTTTTTTTACTGCACTCAAAAATACACTACTAGAGCAATATACTTTTTACTGTTGAAACATTTTATTTGGAACAATTGATTTTTATTACTAGAACAATTAGTTTTGCTAGGGGAACAATTAACCTTTTATTACTAAGAATATTTTGTTTTCAACGTTGGAGAAATTAAAGTTTATTATCAAAACATTCCTTTCATAAGATGAAACATTAAAAAAAAGTATATATTTCATATATTTTATTATCAAAACATTCCTCTCATTATTTTGCATTAATTCTCAGGAATTCGATTGTTTAAACAGATTCAAAAATAAGTTAGAGTTTATTAGAAAATTTTATTCAAAGTTTAGAATAACAAAAACTCGTCTGATGTTTAGTCTCGGCCCATTTATATTTAGGTACGGCTCACTCGTAGGGGGTTCGGAGACAATTCATGCCAGCCCAGCAACGAATCACTATAAGGAAGCGAGCAAATTAAGAAAAATGCCCAAAACCAATAAAATTGAGAGAATTCTTTATTTAGTCTTAAAAAAATCACCTCTTCCTTCTTGGTCTTTTTTTTTTACTTCTCTATCCAGACAAAATTTCATTTTTCATTTGTTTCTTGGCTCTTTCGTTAATTTAGACCACTAACTAGAAAATTTGCGTGGCTTTGCCACACATCCATTATTATTTCTGTTGTGTCACTTATATATATAGTTACCTATATTTTTGAAAATATAACATCTCAAGAGGTAAAATTGATGAATATATAAATGCTACTTTTGTGTGACAATGGTACATGTATTTTTAGCACGAAATGCCCAAACAATTGCTTCAAAGCTGTCGTGCTCCATCCTACGAAGCAGCTTCATTAGAACGGGCCACAATTGGTCGTTCATTTTCCCAAGCCCCAGCATCCACCTTTGTAAGCTCTTGTGTGACATAAGGCAGACAGCTGGAGGTATATTGTTTTGCAGCTTCAATATAATCGCCCAACCTGCAGATGATATTCATAAAGATACTTAATAAGATGAAGTTACAATATTGCATGGACAATGAAAAAAGCTATTTTTGAAAATTTTGATTTCCAAATAGCTTATCTCCGATCTGATAAAACAGACAAAAAGTACAGTTAATGATAAAGTAAAAAAGATGTCACATTTGAGGCCATTCTCAATGCAATTTGCCATACAGATTACAAAAAGGAAGGTAAAAGAAATTTAACTAACACTTGCTCAGTGATCATGAAAATAATAATGTGAGACTTTTTTTGGACTCCATCAATTTCAGTAATCCAAAAAATTCTATCTTGACTTTCCATGCATCAAAGCGAAAAAATAATATTCTAGATTAATAATGTGTAGCTGCTACCTATCCTATGAAGCAGTTACAACCGAGGTAGAAACAAGCCTAAGATATTCCAGATTAATATCTGATTACCTTTTACTGCATAACACATCAAATGGAATGACATTTGTGCTTGGTAGCTAGAGCAATCCATATTCACAAAATCAAGCTTTATCTCTATGCAATTTCCATGTATAAAATATAAATATGTTAGTGACATTTATTAATTAACATGAGGGAAAAATACTTTTGAATGTGTACAAAAATATAGAGTTTGGAATAACAGTAGCTCAGTGATTAAAATAGAATATACTCTCTTCGTTCCTAAATTATTGACAGTGTTGATTTCAGACATCAACTTTAGCTACTCGTCTTATTCAAAAAATTAATTCAAATGTCTAAAATTATAATTCATAGTTTTAACTACTTCGGTGATAAAGCAAATTATAACAAAATATATAATATTTATCATTATTTTTTGAATAAAACGAATGATAAAGTTAATGTCTGAAGTTAATGGTGTCAATAATTTAAGAACGAAGGAAAGAGAAGAATGTTTTTTTGGAAGGCTATCGAGATTGTAAACAGGAATCAGATTTCTCACAGTGGAACGGAGGGAGTAGAAGAATGTTTGTATTTGTGATGGCTATGGAGATTGTAAACATGGAATCAGATTTCTCACAGCTCATAGGATGAAAACTCATGTTAGATCAGCACAAAAAGTTCAGGGAATTATTAAGAACTTGTAAAAGGAACTGCTACAATCGAACTCTGGCCAGCTTATCCAGAGAGAGGGGGCGAGAGAGAGAGAGAGGGCCGGGGCGGGGCCACCTGGCTGCTTTAGGGAGGGATGACCAAGGCAATAGTGGATTAGCTGTAGTTTCCTTTTTTTTTGTGTCCCCGCAGGAGTTTTTCTTTGAGTCGCTGGTGGGCCGAGTTTGTCTTCCGCGAAGAGGCCGGAGTATTCACGAAGCTACACGTAAAGCGGCGAAGCTGCTGATCAAAGCAGTATCCACCGTTGATCTTAGAATTAACGGATAGATTCAACCGGCCAATCACACGCGGAGAAACCGCACACGGTTTAGATAGTGTAAGATGGCACGGAGTATTAAATTAGGGATGAAATGAATATTTCACCCTTCAAAAAAAAAAAATGAATCATTACAAGTTCAACTTGTATTTGTGACAATTTGATGGTGCATTATTTTTAAAATGAAATTGTAACATTGTTATTTTTTTAACATATATTATATTTTTATGTAAAAGCGTGATAGTGTTAACTTTTTAACAAATTCAAATTGAAAATGTAGTAGTTTATTTTATGAGAGAGAGAAAATGGTAATTTGACCTCATATTTAACACTGTTAGATGTCTAACCTAATGGAAAGGTCAAGAGAAAAAATGAAGAAAGAAAAAAAAAACGTTGACTTTTTAGGGAAAAAAAAGAAATTTTCTCAATAAAATTCAGCCCACGCGGCAAGGGGCAGGAGTGGTCGGGGACGGGCTGCGAGTTGACGCACGCGAAGGGTAATGGGACCCGTGCGCGGCCGCCGCGCATGCTTGTGGGCTGATTTGTTTTGAGTCCGACTGAAAATCAGAAAAGAAAAAGACTACTGGATCAGGCTTTAAACTAAGTTGTGGCACCCAGCTTGACCCAGGCTTTGTAGAGGCCGAGTGCGGATGCACCAACCGCGCCGGCCCAGGGTATCAGTTAAAAATACATTTTGAGTATAAAGCACAATATCAACATTCTTATAGAAAAAACTCATTTGTCCCTTTATACATTTTGAGTATAAAGCAGATATTTACATAATTATGCAGACATATTATTCCAATGCTTACAAATTATATTAACATTAGTGATATAATAATTTATTAAATTTATTTCGTGATCATTTTTACATCTAACCCTCCACTTTGAAACTCATAACATTCTGATAAAAAAAAGTTCGAGTTGGAATACAAAGAATGTTTGAAATGATATAAATTAGAAAATAAAATGAGTATAATTACAAATATAATAAATAAAATATTTTTAATTAAAATATTGTTCAAAAAACAAGACCACATGCTTTCCTTTTTTTTCTATAAAGACTACATCACATCTTAGATTGCGGCTACAGAGAAAATTATGTAGTGACATAAATATGATAAAAAAAATTTAAATTGATGGTTAATAATTTTTCAATAGTTAGCAAGTAATCTTAATTTTTCAACAGATAATAAGAGTTTAATCTTTTACGAAAAGATAAATTTAGGATGTGTTTAAGATGGCTTTGAGGTGATCGACCAGATAGAGTCAAACATCTCGACTCAAAAATTTTATGCAGCACAATAACATTAAGGATTTGGTAGGCTTGTAGCTCATTTCGCATGGATTCTCTTTCTCAACTTCGCGAATATTTTGAATGAATGTAGACATGGATTATAGACTTATGTAACACCACTTCTTTTGCTATCTCCTATTTGGAATGTAGAAATTTTATTGGAATCGCAGTTTCTCGCAAATCATTTCAATTTGAAAAAAACATATATTTAGGAAAATTTTCGCACATTCCAAACATAGCCAAACTCCTTCCTCACTTGTCTCAACCCTAGTCACCAGCCATGCAGAGCACCTCACTTCCCTACATTGCTCTGTACAATCCCATCGTTGTAGATCTCATTTTGTGATGATTTTCTTCTATCTATGATGAAACGTGAACATCATTAATCACCAGATTTCTTGTAGTATATATCGCTCCATGCGGCCCCATCCAGTCTCACCCTAGTCCACCTCGATCCGCTCCGCACCCCTGATCCATGACACTACCCTGCCCCGTGCGCAGCCACGATCCGCTCTGTCCACACGTAGACTGAAGATAAAACATTCCGGCAGATAGTGTGGCCACCTACGTTGTCCTATCGGTAGATCTGTCTTTGACTTTCCCCATTATAGTGGGTAGATTTTAACATTGACCAAAATTATTATAGATTGTCCATTTGAATAGATTTCGTGGACTATATTGGTCTTTTATCTCATAGGATGTAAAAGTTTTTTTATAATACTTATTTACTATAGTTTTCAATTTGTATAGTAATTTGGTTGTGTTGGAAAGTAACTCATGTTTGTTTCGGAAACTTCTCAATATAAATTAATTGAAAAGTAATGTGTTGTTCTTGAAACTAACATAAATTAGGGAATGAGTGCTGGCTGAGATGGATTTATATTTTCTATTTTAAAAAATTGATAGTAGAAATCAAATTCTTGGATTACCTCTTAGGAGGTAAGGAAACAATATTTGATGTACCTCAACATAGCTCTTATAATGTATACACTTAATGGCATTGTTTTCTGAAACATATTGTGTATAGAATGCAACGTGGGTATTTTTCATGATCCTCCGCATGGCCTTATCTCTTTGCATTGCCACTTAACAAAATCGGTCAATCTACCTCTCTTTGCACTGTCACTTAACCACTTTGATACGAACATATATGTTTTTGAACAACACAAAGAATACATCCAAACTGCAAAATGAAATCTAGACCCGCTCTATTTTACCTACGTACTACTTGTTTAGAAATTGTCCAGATGACTTCCCCACGACCTCGTACACATGCCGTGACCAGCCATTTTCTCATCCGCATGACCTCTTCAAGTCGCCAACTAAGGCATGTTTCATACAAATTATAGTGCTGCTTTTGTAAATGATTATAGCAACTTATGCTATAATCTCTACGGAACACTTAAAACTCATAAGTTATTATTTCCACAATCACTTATAACCATTTTTACATTTGTACCAACACCCATAAGCTGAAAATTTAGCTTTTTACCACTTTTCTCTTCTCCCTACTTATAATTCATACTGGATAAATTATTTTACCAATCAGTTTTAATATAAAAATAGATTATATGAATAATAAGCTTGACAAGTGTTTTCTTTGTTGATGAACAGTGATTTATAATGATTTTGCACGAAGTAATTGGAGTCACATGACCCGACAATAGGCCCTGACTTCGCCTCTGAAAGTAGTGATGATATCAGACCAAACAAAAAAATGTTGTATTCCTTTCATTCATAAATTGTTAGTCACCGTTAACTTCTAATATTAACTCTGAATATTCATCTTATTCAAAAAAATTAATTCAAATATGTATCAGCGAATACATATTTCTGCTACGATTTAATTGTTCTGATTTAAGCATTCTTCAAGTGTCTTCATGATACATTCCAAGACCATCGATGTTGCAGTATCTTTTCGATGCAGAGGCAAATTTTGCACTATATTTGCTTCAACTGTTAGTGCAAACTTGCACGAAACAATGTTAACAATTAGAAACTGAAGGGAGCATATTGCAAGCTTACGCGCATGAAATCTCATCTAGATCTAATTAGGTAAATGATTTGTGGATAGAAGTCTTATATTTCTTATGTTAGAGAAAAAAAAGGCGTGTAGCTCAATATTTGCTTGAGGCACAACTGGGGTATTGGAATGCACAAATTAAAATTTCACATGATAGGGAAAATGCATAACAAAAGAATTCCAGTGGAAGCTTAAACCTCAGTCCAGGGAATGTGCCTTGCAAACTCGCACCATTTCAGTGATCAAACTCAAGTCTACCATAATGCATAACTGGGATATCACATTTGAGGGCTTCGGCCTATGGCTACAAGCCTAAAACGAGTGCAGTTTGGGAGAACTAGCAAAGAAATATTACGACAAATTACGTCTGTCCTACATAGTGAAAGTAGTGGTATATGCGAAAACTAGCATCATCCATGCGAAGATCGCGGCCACTTCATCATTGAAGGGCACAGGAATGACTTTCTTTGTTCATTGGTAGTGTACATCGGTTTCTCGACCTAAATGACTAGCTTCTATGTTTTTGACATCTCAGCCTAGTCGCTTCAACCATCATTGCTCCTGTGGCTCTCAGTGCCTGAAGGTTCCGAAGTGGCTGAGGATTAGCTGCAAAAGTTTGTTGAACTTGCAGAGACTGAGGCATGCCATTGACCATGCCCGGTCTCAGAGCCATTTGGCCAGAGAAATTTAACAGCTGAGCCTGCTGCTGCTGAAGTTGCTGCTCCTGCATCTGCTGTGGTGTCAGAGGTGTTCTTGGGGGAAACATAGGCATCTGTGACATGTAATTTCCTACCCCAGAAGATGCTCCAGGCGGTGCCATCTGTTTGTAGAAATAATATGAGGACATAAACAAAATGGACATGTAATTACCGAGATCTGGAAAATGGCTAACCTGAGGGTGGCTTACAACAGTCTACGGTTGAGCATCTGCAATTGCAGCCAGATACAAGAGGTTCTTCTGAAGTTGTGCTTGATACCTGAGAAGTTTTATTAAAGATTAAATTTGCAGTTGATCCAAGAGGTTCAAGATATTAACATTCATATATTCACATAATAAAAAACCACTATGAGTGAGAAAATTTGTTCAATGCATTTATATACTGCATTCAATATCACAAGCACAATGTAATGGAAAGTAGAACAGAAAAAACCGTTAAATATTACCACAACTAATGAGATAATATAGCACAAATGGCATGACTATGACAGTGTGAAACAATTTAGTTCTGCCGGTTGAAAGTAAAAAGAAACCACTAACTAGATATATTGCGCTTCTAATACTGTTCAAGCTGCTGAATAGATGAACGAAAGATGGTCAAAAGAGTTATGGCGGCAGTTTGGATTATAATTTTATCATGCGGTATGTATTGCTATACCTATATTTCCTTCATGATTGCATATGCTGTAATTGTCCTAATGGTAATTAATCACATCACATACACCAATCAAAATAATCATCTTCTGAACAGAACAAGTAGATTTTGTGACAACTCGTCAAATGTGATTTGAATATATTGTTACAACTCCAACAAGAAACATGTGAGGTCTATAATGGCCCAGGATACAATGTATAGAATTGGTTTTCAACTGCAACAGTGTATATGCCCTTCAAATATGTATCATGATTTTAGTGATGTACATGCCCTAATACTTTTCATATTAAACAAACACTCTACATTCTTGCACATGGTTGAAGTGAAGGACACTATATTCACTAAAAAAACAACTAATTGATAGAATCAATCAGTCAGGTTATCATTCTGAATTTTTGACAACAAAATATTGATCAAAGATGAACATTAACTGACTCGTATGTGTTCAATGAAGACAGAGAGCAATGTCAGATGAGATAAATAGCAAGCTTTATATCATTTTCTTGATTTTGTGTGTTTCTTCTTAGCTGATCATTTTTGGAATGTAATTTTACATATACTACCTTTGTTTCTTTTTAATGCATAAAAGGAGTTAGTGTCAATATATCAAGACAATACATTAAGTAAAAAGCAACTACAGTCATAACAAGTGGCAAGCACAAGCACGGACATGCGCTCGCCTGCCCACCCTATGGTCTGTTATGAATAATCAGGCATGAACTTACATACAAAAATGATAAAGCGACAAAGACATCATCATGACATTAATGGGCACAGGTCTCAGTATATGGTAAAAAGGCAAAACCACTGTTATAGGTAACTGTGTGCTAAAGGTGGTAAAATAAGGTCTAGCAGCCTAACTCCTTCCCACTGTTGAGGTGATTAGGTGGAAATCTAGCCGATGGCATACATAAACCACAGCAAACTAATTAGCTCATTGCTAATACTTGAACCATATATCATTCCTTGTAGTCCAGCTGACTCAGCTCAATAAGCCTATGGCACAAACCTTTGAAAGCCACAGGCACCAAGTACAGACAATAGGCAAATATTTAACAGCCAAATATAACTATTCAATTGAGCAGCAGCAGTGTGAGAATTGTGAGGGATGGAGCATATTGTCAGATTTTTCCATGGTGGCCAGATCATGTGCCAAGACCCAGAGCACAAATCAAACATGGCGTTGAGAGAAAACATAAGACTTCCTCTCAACAGATATATGGCTAGACCTACAGCACAGTCTAAGTGACCCAAGGACATTCTAGTAATAACTTGAGGTGTTAACTATTGTGTTCAATGGAATCATGAGCACTAAGCTTTTCATGAATAAGCACCGACAATACACGAGGTAGTAGTGAGAAAAAAGGTATGGACCATTTGTACAATTGTGAGTTCTCAGTTGTTTATCAATTATTGCAGAATATAATGTGTTTATAATACACGTGAACGACACAACTATATGTTATATCAGTAACAAAAAAAACAATTATCACTTTTACAATTAACTGGCACTATGGGAAGGCACAACCAAAAGAAAGAGATGTTTATAAATACATTAAATTCATGCAAGCATAAGCCACCAAACAGAAAGCCTAATCATTCGGCTAAATGAAATATTATATCAAACAGATACCCTGCAGGAGGTTTAACCAGTTACGTACTGAGCACATTCTGCCAGCTTTCCCAGGTTCTGATGTTCCAAAATAGCCAAGATGAGTTGCTTATTCTCATCCAGATACTGCAAAAAGAAAAAGGATCAATTAGGAAAAATGAAAATTTGCTACCAAACAAAACACTGTTAATTTCATACAGAAAGTCCAATAAGCAATAATATGAACAAAATAATATTTTTAATACTATGCCAGTATGCCATACCAAATGTGGTAGTTCTGTGAGAAAAGATGAACACATCATCACGAGATATATGTGAAATGATTCTCCAAGAAGAGGTATATAATCAACTGAATGGTAAAGTTAACTAAAGCTCAGTTAGAGTCAACAGCCTATCATTTTTAGTCCATTAGTCTATAAAAAAGATGGCTAATGAAGCGATTCTTTGGTAGTCAGCTGGAGCAAATTCGCTCCATGACTTCCTGGCAGGGTTGCTGATCGATTCCTAGTCTAGCTTTCAGTCGGGTCGTCTATTTTTCTTTTTTGTTTCTGGCATGTAATGTTAGTTTGGTGTGTCTGTAGTGGGAAGGGATCGTCCCCTCACCCCCCCCCCCCCCCCTCCAAATTTTTTTTTCCTCTTATTTTAATGAAACTAGACACAATCCTCCTGCATTTTCAAGAAAGAAAAAAGATGGCACACAACTACACAAGGCTTGGTTGCAGTAATTTGGTACTATTGAAGTACAAACTATGTAAGCTATTCTTCAAGCCAATAAGAATGGTATGCATTGTCATCAGCCAAATGCCAAGCAAAAAATATGTTATTCATTTTCAGCTAATGGTACATAATGCACGCTGATCATTCAGATATTAGTAACTAGAAAAAAGTCAAATACTAATTAAGAAAAATAAGAGTAATGAACAAATTAATAAAAATAAGAGTAATGAGCAAAGATGAGAGAGTCAACAGATGAGAGGAGACTTGCTAAAATGAGCAGTTATCATTTTGAAGGGAATGGGAATCTGAAAAGTTGAATTAAGGAAGGTAACTCCCAACGAGGAGATTTCAAACCGAAAAAAAAGAAGATATAATCCATGAAGATGACAAACAAATATGCCATGGCATCTTCCATCACAACACTGAATCAACAACAGGAACCTAGGGACCTAATTAATGCTTGCGAGACACAAGAACTGTTTCAAACATCAAGTGCATAGAGGTAAGCGCGCATCGAAAAGCAACAGTTTGGTTCTGTTTGAAGCAATATGACATCAGATTTTTCTAAATGGAACGATTCAAATCCCGTTATCAAATCAACAAATGTTATATTATCGAAAAGCAACAGTTTGGTTCTGTTTGAAGCAATATGACATCAGATTTTTCTAAATAGAAGGATTCAAATCCCGTTATCAAATCAACAAATGTTATATTCTCCACTTTACTGGTTCTCTCTACTATACCGCGTCAGTAATACGAAAGTCACCACCAGCTTCAGACAAAGGTAGTCAAATCACACTAGCAAATGATGGGGAGAACATCATCTTCACTAATCCACCAATATGTCCTCCCCAACAGAAAAACTAATGCGCCAATCGAAACTCATGACTAATTAAATTGATCCAGATGCAACCCATCTGATTAAGGCCAGTAAAGGGATCCAATCCTTGACCGGGAAATGGACCACCTAGAACCGCCGCCCCCCCCCCCCCCCCCCCAACCTACACACACACATGGAGACCCACCAATAACTAGGAGGGCATTAAGGTTGACGGCAAACCTTTTGGATCTGCTCTGTGGTGATTTCGGCCGATGGGGCCATCGTCGGCGCCTGCGGCTGCATGGACATCGGGTGCTGCATCTTCTCCCGCACTCTGACGGTTGGGGTGGGTGGGTGAGGGGGTTCGAGGGGTTTGGAGGAGGGTCGCTGGGGGAGCGTGGTGACCGGTGAATGTTGAGGTAGGAGTGGCTCCGAGGTTTAAAAAGGATTAATTTGATATATGTCATTACAATTTTGTGAAATTTGAAATATGTCATTCAGACTCACGTGTCACTGCAGGGCTTTATCTATACATCAATGGCATATTTCAAAGCTTGTAAAATTGTAATGGCATGTATCAAATTAGCCCATTTAAAAACCACTTAGGTCCTGAAATGAAATGGAGTAATCTCACATGAATTTTAAAGAAATTGGTTCAATTTTTTAAAACAAATGTAGAAATAATTTCTTGCATTTAAATAGGACCCATTTTGAAGGAATTCTCATGTTAAAGTTTTTTTAAAAAACGTTGAATCCGATTTCATCAGATTTTAATATCGAATCATTGTTTTTAAACCAATCCACTCAAGATAATTCTATCAGACAATTATATTATGTAATTGCAATGTCATAAAAAAATGTGTGCCTGAGAGGGTGAGGTAGCGATAAATAATTTGTATCATTCAACCCGTAAATTTTATAAGAAGAGATCATGCATCATTACCAATACACGAGCAGTTGAAGTAGAAGCAATTGCAAGGTTGAAGCAAGGAGATCCAACATAGTCACGCGTCGATGTAGAAAAAGTATTCGATCACAATAACCGTCTCCTTCTAGTGCAAATGTATGGCACCACAGCAACACCGCCTACTTGTGATATCCACACATATTAGGTTACAAGGTTATGCACAGTGTACTAAGCACCAGTAGCGCATCCAGGGTTCTTGCGGGAGAAATACTAAAGGCCGCGGATAGAATTTTTTTTGGGTGCGTGGTATGCTAGCGCCCCTATCCCTGCCTTCACTTATAGACCTCACTAGTAGGCTTTTGTAAGCAGCCCCATTAACTCT
The DNA here is from genome assembly GCA_001602295.1 of Zoysia matrella. NCBI lineage: Eukaryota > Viridiplantae > Streptophyta > Magnoliopsida > Poales > Poaceae > Zoysia > Zoysia matrella. The sequence goes on along the minus strand of BCLG01000586.1, from coordinate 143,407 downwards.
CTAATCACATATGAATCATTATCCATGTGGCCATCAAATGCGAATCAATTCTGCACTGTCTGTTGATCATATCTCTAACATGATGTACGTTATTATGCATATAATGAATGTTGCCTAACCATAAATTGGTATCAAATAATTCTAGTGATGTGGTAAACCATGCATAATTTAATTTTGAAAAGTTCATCATTTTTTTAATTTTGTTATGTGGGTGATCTAGTAATGGTCAGGGTAACATACATCTTGTCGAAAATCAGAGCAAAAATATTTTCAATTAATTATAAAACTCCTCAGCTAATCAATTCTGTATGACATAACTAAATCCCTGTATGGAGGTCTAAATGGAGGGCATTGTAGCATTTGTCATAGCATCATGGACAGTTTTAGTGGTTTCCTTCTTAATGACAATCTCCATAATACTTAGATTTCATTTTAAATAATATTTTATATCTCATATATCACTTATCGCACATTGAAGGTGCCCTAATATTTGAGTGGTGCTACAGTAGCCTTCGTCAGAATGGCAGAGAACCTCATGTAGCACGTATCACTGTTTATCAGGTGCTTTAGCATCAAATCTGACATGTATGATCCAGATCAGACGGTTGAAAATGTGAGTAATTCACGACCCGTTCCTGCGTTTGACACATTGACCAATTTCAAATTCCTTATTGCTTCAAATATCACTGGGGGGGGGGGGGTCCGGTACGTACAGCATGGAAGCGTTGCTCTAGCAGCCTCACAAGCTCGTCATGCTGACGCAATAATCAGACTAGGAAACACTTCCGAACAAACGGGACTTCGACGACTAGAGTACGTAGCCACCAAGAAAGCTCTTGTTCCATTTCTTAATCCTGTCTAGAACACGTGCTTGTGCTTTACCAGTGTTCTTTGTTTGACTCATGACGATACGCATCGTATACTACTTTCAATCGAACTTTACAGGCACAAAAGTGAGTGTTCATCAGCTTTGAATTGATGCGAACTAAGCAAACGCTCACAGTGCTTAGTATTAGTTAATCCACTTATTTGTCGCCAAGAAAAGTTAGTCCACTTATCCATGCCTTTAAACTCCACGAACCAACGAACACGCATTTATACAGTTATTAACTACTCTCTTTGTTTTTAAGTTGATATCGGTACTTCTAACATCACTTTGATCGATTGAGTTATTTGAATTTCATCTTAAAATTTTACATTTAAATTAATTTTTTGAACAAAATAAATAATCAAAATAGATGTTAAAGTTAACATCATGTCAAATTAAAAACAGAGGAAATACATCATATCCTTGTACCATATAGTTGTGCTTGTACGAATTTAAGTGTGAAACTGTGAACAATCACTACTTACCATATCTTCGTAGTACTTGCAGAGAATCTCCTTCGCTCGACCAACTTTCTAGACAGAAAACACATTGCTAATCTCAGCTAGTGTTTCACGAAACCGCGTGTTACAAAGCTATAAATACAGTGCTAATCCATGACGAGCTTATCTGCACTGCAGAAAGCACAGTAACAAAAGTGATAAGCTAACTTGCAAGTATCTCTCAGCGAGCCATGGAGATGACAGGCGTCGGCGATCCAGGCTCCGGCAGGTCCGGTTACAGCTGGGCCGAGCTGTCGTCGACGGTCATGAGCCTGCTCTTCCTATGGTCCATGGTGGCGCAGTACCTCCCGTTCGATCTCCTGGCGCCGCTTGCTCGCCGCCTCCTTGCCTTCGCCAACCCCTACGTCACCGTCACCGTCGACGAGCACGCCAGCGAGTACTTCGGCCACAACGAGGCCTACCTCGCCGTGGAGGCGTACCTCGGCGACATGTTCGCGGGCCGCGCCAGCAGGCTCCGCGCCGAGCCGGTCGACGTCGACAGTGACCGCGTCCGCCTCGCCCTCGACGACCACGAGGAGATCGCCGTCGTCTTCCGCGGCGCCAGGGTGTGGTGGCGCAAGGCAAGCAAGACAGTAAGTACGCGCAGGCGGGCCGTCATGATGGACTGGCCGCAGGCGGCGCTGCTGCCCGACGAGCGCCGAGCGTACCGGCTCACGTTCCACCGCCGCCACCGCGCGCTCGTCGAGTCCGCGTACCTGCCGCACGTTCTCGCCGAGGGCCGCGCCGTGGCGGCGCGGAACCGCCAGCGCTCCCTCTTCACCAACGGCGCCGGCGACGAGGTCGACGGCTGGACCAGCGTCAAGTTGGACCACCCGTCCACGTTCGCGACGCTCGCCATGGACCCGGACAGGAAGCGGCGGATCATCGAGGACCTGGAAACGTTCCGCGACGGCAAGGAGTACTACGCGTCCGTGGGCAAGGCGTGGAAGCGTGGGTACCTGCTGTACGGCCCGCCCGGTACCGGCAAGTCCACCATGATCGCCGCCATGGCCAACTTCCTCGACTACGACGTCTATGACCTTGAGCTCGCGGCGGTGAGGAGCAACACCGAGCTGCCGAGGCTGTTCATCGAGACGACCAGCAAGTCCATCATCGTTATTGAGGACATTGACTGCTCGCTCGACCTCACTGGCAAGCGTGCCAAGCAGAAGAAGAAATGGAAACCGGACGGTCAGGATGACGGCACTGGCAAGGTGACGCTGTCGGGGCTGCTCAACACCATCGACGGGCTGTGGTCGGCGTGCGGAGGCGAGCGGATCATCGTGTTCACGACCAACCACAAGGAGAAGCTTGACCCGGCGCTGATCCGGCGAGGCAGGATGGACATGCACATCGAGATGTCCTACTGCTGCTTTGAGGGGTTCAAGGTGCTGGCCAAGAACTACCTTGGCGTCACCGAGCACGAGCTGTTCGGTGAGGTTCGGCAGCTGCTGGGGGAGGTGGACATCTCGCCGGCGGACGTGGCCGAGAACCTGATGGCGAGATCCAAGGTGAAGGACGTGGATGCCATCTTAGAGAATCTTGTCATGGTGCTAGAACAGATCAAGGTGGCGCCTCAAGCCAATGGTTCACTGGCCGGAAGCATCGATAATGATGATGAGGATGGAAGCAGATGGAAGAATGATAGTAAGAAAATTAAGAAGCGCCTTCTCAGAGGGCTGGTAAAAATGTTCACTTGTAAGTAGGAGAAGCTATTTACGCGATAATTTTCTAGCACTCCCCTTGTATTCT